>QAXH01002536.1:0-50374 GCA_004335635.1 Chloromonas sp. AAM2 | reverse complement strand
ACAGGCAGGGTGCATGGAAATTACCTTAACCAAGCATAAATGCCTAAGAATACCAAGCTGCCAGCTTAGAAGAGTCAAAGACGGTGCAGGAGCGATGCAAGATTTCGAGTGCAAAGTTTGCTTCAGTGCACACGTGCTCTTGCCCCACAGAGACATTCCACACGCTTGCGCCTCATGCTTGTTGGCAGCACTGAGCCTGCAGGCATGACACCTTGGCTGGCCCCATCATTCACCTGGCCGGGGCATTCCGGCAGCGCCCGGTGGTTGGGAGGGGTCCCCCATGGAGGGCATGCCTGGCATGGCCCACATGGGGGGCATGGGACCCAAGCCGCCCATGGCCATCATGTCATCTACACGCATGGGGTGCATGCAGTGACTAATCAGGTGGATATGGCTGACACCAAGACAATGCAAACCGCACACACCTAATCATGCCTGAAGGCAATGCAGCTGCATGGTAAAGCCAGTTCTTCCTCTTCTTACAGGCATGGACGGCACGTGGTTGACAACAGGTTTTGTGATCCGCACACATAGTGCACGGCCCCTGCCAGGTGTTTGTAAGATACGAGAGCTTTTTTTTTTAGAAAAAAGGGGTTGGACGTCGTTGTTCTGATGCTGGGATGGTGCAGATGCAGATGGCATTCGGATTGTTTGCTTTGGCATGCCTGTGCGAGATCATAGATACAGTAGGTGTGTAGGTGTGACTTGGCCTTACGACCTGTTCTCGGCAGTTTGCGCAACTTCTTGACAGCTCCCCTGTGGCTCACGTAATGCACGGTCGTCACCGACACTGTCGACACTGGTTTCTGAAGAGGTATGGGCTATTGGCATTGCTCAAAATACAGCTGGACATCACACCTGCTAAGTTAGTAAATCACCCAATTCACGAAATTACACCCAAGACCCGCCGTGGCACCCCCTATCGAGTGCTGCATGGCCCACGGGAACAGGCTGTTGGCGTCCAGGTGTCCTTGCCATACTGGCTCCAGTGGCGTTTCTGGGCATTGTCCCAGAACTGGCAAACATCTTTTTTTGACGTGTGCACCGTGTGTGCAACCGGCATGTGTCAATGGATAAAGCCTAGGTGCGTGTGAATAGGCTTGGATGTCTCTGCTCCCAGGAGCAACAATAAGCGCGGGCAAGTCGACCGACTGCACTCACCAGGGCCGCCGTACATCAGGTCATCATACACAGGCATGTCCATGGCAGCCATGGTGCGCGGCGTCAGGCGCGGAAAGGCGGGCCGAGTACCTGCGAGTGCGCCGCATGGTTGACCAACGGCCAGTGAGGCTCTTGAGCGCGAAACCATACTGGGAATTGAAAAGCCACTTGGTTACTCAGCACTTGTGACATCTGTCTGAATCAAGCAACCAACATCAATCACTGTGCAAAGGTGTCAGTGGAAGAGCAGAAATCTAACGCGGCACAATCACAACCAATGGGCTTGTTCCTTGGACACTGGCGTGCTCAATCGGCTTCTTTGGTCCTGACCCCACCATCTGGCTGCAGCACCGCTGCAGTGTTGATGGCCAGTGGCACGGTGTTGCCGCCCACAGCCAGTGCAACGGCCGCTGACACACGCGCCAACTCTGCTAGCAACGCCGCTGACGCGTTGAGCTGCGACGCCAACCCGCGCACCGTCGCCTGTGTTGCATTGGACCGCACACTGTCTAGCCCCGCCGCAGCCCCTGCAATGAGCGTGGTCGCTAGCTCCCGCATCTGGGGCTGCAAGCCCGATGCCAGGTGCATGTCGGTACGGCGCAACAGCTCAGCTAAAGCAGCCACTGCCAATGGCGTGTAGCGGTAAGGCGTGCGAGTGGCTGTAAGGCTTGGGCCTGACATGCCGCGTGCCGCCCTCGTTGCCTGCCGCCCTGCCTCCCTTTCCGAAGCTCGTTCCTCTGCAGTCGTCATGCTTGTGGGTCTGGTGCGTCCAGGTGCACCTGTCGATGTCCCTGTTGCCTCAACTGCGGCCGCTGGGGCAGCTGATGTCCCAGCTGTTGCCGCGGGTGCAGTGACAGCTGAGCCAGCTGCAGTCACGGATGCAGCGGCAGCGCCAGTGGACCGAGTGGCCCTGGTACCAGCAGTGGCTGGTGCTGCTGGCTGCTGCTGGCCTGAGGTGCCCGGAGCCCTGCCCACGGGATCCTCATAACTCCGCTGGAGCATTGAATCCAACTGATGTGGCAGGTAGGCACCTTCCAGGATGTTCTGGATGGACTCAGTGAGGGTCGTGAACTGGTCATCGGTGATTTGGCCACCTGCAGGCAGATCAATGGCTGTGTCCTTGCCACGCACATACAACCGTATGAAATGCACCGTACGATTCCATGACTTGGCGGCCCTTTAAGTGCAAGACATTTTGGTGCGAACATGAAGTAATGTCAGTGTAGCGACGCCTACAGTGTCAACTCTCAACACACCTGGCCCTGCTGCAAGCGAAGATAGTGCCACAGGTCCAGGACGGAAGTCAGCTGACTGCATGCGCTGCAGGTAGGCATGGATCGTAGTCAGCATGTGCGGCACCATCCACACGCCACCAGCTGCAGGCGGGAACGCGGCAGAATCCCCTGCTGCGTCAGCACCGGGACCCGCAGTGCCCTGCCGCCCTTGTCTGCCCGCCGCCCCCCTGCCTCCCCCCCCCGCAGTGCCAGAGGGCTCCCCTGCGCCTATGGGAGTCATGCCTGGCGG
Source organism: Chloromonas sp. AAM2 (assembly GCA_004335635.1). NCBI lineage: Eukaryota > Viridiplantae > Chlorophyta > Chlorophyceae > Chlamydomonadales > Chlamydomonadaceae > Chloromonas > Chloromonas sp. AAM2. Next base: position 47,689 of record QAXH01002536.1, on the reverse strand, counting down.
CATCAGGGAGGACATAATGCCTTGGAGAAACTGTGGCCAGGAGCAGGGCACAGGCGTAGCAAACAACAGTGGCTCAACATGAACTCAAACGCAAAATTTTCTTCACAAAAAATGTCAGACAGCTTCACGCCTGGGTAGTTACATGACTAAGCAACACATTCAATGTAATTGGCTGTTAAAGCTGCATGTGGTACACAGTGCACTTAACTCACACAGTCGAGGTGACACATCAGGGCGTGATGACGCAGCATGTACCGCTGCAACTCACCCTGTTGACATCATCGTTAGCATCCTCCCCAGCGCCGGCGCCAGCACCTACACACAACACAAGGCGACAGCAACGCGCCTTCACATGATGAACGAGCAGCACCGGACACATTCGCACACTACCGGTACAATTAGGAATGCTGATAACACAACAAGTGAGGGAACAGCAGGCCGTCACGCCACAGCAGAGCACGGTAGGCAAAGACTTGACATTTGAAGCCAAATTTGTGATGAGAGCTCGCTCAAATGCAGTCATGAATTGAGAAGATCCCTGTAGTAGTATGAATGAGCAGCACTCCGCTGCTGAATCCACCAAGCGCCCACCTGGCGCTGTGCTGGTGCCTGGCCGGGCCTGGCGCCTGGCGGCAGCAGCGGGCGGTGGAGGGGCATCGTCAGGACGTATAACCAAGTGCATGGTGTCACCATCTTGAATACCTGCACACAGAGGCACAAAAACTGATCACGCACCTGTCATGAACTGACTTTGAACATGACACCCGCCTGAAGTCAAGCTGCATCCTGCTAAACCTCCTTTCAAGTTTGCTGTGTATAGTAAAAATGTAAACCTCTTCCTAGTTTGATGCCAAGTTGCAAACCTTGTAGTCAAGTTCTTACGCCCAATGAGCACCAAGAATGCACCCACACGCGCCTCCCCCCCTCCTTTCCCTTTGCCTCCGAAGGGTGTTGTATTTGCTGTTTGATCCAGCCTGTCACCAGGCTTGCTGCTGCCCTTACCAATAGCTTCCATTGTTTCTTGATCTTGCCACACTCTGCCCTTGAAGATCAATCGCTGTCGGTTGGGTGGCACAGATGCTTTGGGCTCGAGCATCTCCTTCAGCGCTGAAATCGTCGTCTGCAAGGGGGGCACCTGACATGATATTAATCTGCGTGCAGCCTGGGTGTGTGGCGCACGGTGCAACTACAATGCATGCTGGTGGGGCGTGGCCAGGTCTATGCAACCATGTATGCGTGATAAGTGTTATCTATGAATCACATGTTGGCACGACACAACTCATGGGTTGGACTGCCATGGCGTGCGAAAGTGCGGGAGCCTTCATTCAGATCTCGGATTGTTCTACATCGAAGTTTCCGTGCCGATGAATCTCACCGATCTATCCACCGTCAATTCGTATGTATTCGGCTGCATAGTTTTGACCTTTATCCGCAAGCCCGTGCCTGTGCTTGTGCTGGGTCCGGCCCCAGCCCCAGAGCTGGTGCTGGCACCACTTTGGTCTGGCATCTGTGGAATCTGTCTAGAGAGCAGGCAGCACTTCCCTGGAGATTATCAGCTGCCTGTGGCACCACTAGTACCAAAGTCCAAGCGGCGTTACAAACGCTCGGGTGACGTCAGATGTGGCGGTTGGATCGGAAGTCGCACGTGCAACATGGCCAGGCGGCTGAGAGGAGAGGAGCACCTGCACCAGGTCTTTTTTGTCTTGACCAGTTGAATTGCTGTCTGACGCAACCAGTGAAGCAGAGTGCCATGCAGTGAATGCGGAGACTGTGGGGCTCTGGTGTCTTGAATGTAAAAACCTTGACACTCTGAGTGCGCCTCAGCGTGCTGAAGCAGCCATCATGGCAGGACAACAACCAGAATCGTACCACCCACACCCCGTGCAGCCCGGTTCGTGTGCATGTAGCATGCAATCACCACTGAGGAAGTTCAGCGTGCTCTCTGTGGGGCAGCGCCGCACCCTTCTCCAGGCCCAGACAAGCCCCGGATACGCTGCCCGATGATATAGCGAGTGGTGTGCTGCCCAGCGCGTTGCCTGACTTGCGCTTTTTCTTTCCTGACAGTGACGTGTTTTCGAAATTATACCCTGTGTTTATGAACTTGGATGTGTTTAACAACACCTGCCAGCGACGCATGAACGCCTAGGCCCATAGGTGATCAGCAATGCTCGCTGTGGCGCGTGGGCACAGACTGCTGGGCGCCCCTGCTGGCCCGCCGCTACACGGCTATTGGGTCCACAGGCCTCGTAAGGGTAGTGAGGAGTGCTAAGATTAGCCGGTACAGGTAGCACCAGGGGTGCTACCAGCGGACGATACCATTAGCACCAGCTAGCAACATTCTAGCCAGCACTCGGTTAGACTTCGTTTTGTGACTAATAAATCCCCTTTACCCCTTTGTACCAGAAATGACCCACAGGTCACCAAGACCAACATGAAAGCTGACAATTGCAGTCAGTAACAGGCGTGACTGTGTGCATTGGCATATTTGCCAGCAAGTTGTGGCTAGGATTTCCCTAGCCGGGCATTAGCACCCTCAATTAGCATATTAGAACGTTCTGATGCTCCTTCCGCCCGGCTTTACCAGTGGCACCATTACCCCCATCCCCAAAGAAGGTGCACCAAATTTCACAGCAGCATCTGCACATCACCCTCCTCTCCACCCTGTAGCGGATCCTGAGTTGCATTCTTGCCAGCAGGTTTGGACCGTCCAAATTGGACGTGTCCTTGAGCTGAGCAGTCTGCCTACCTACCCCATCGCCTCATTGTCGACAACATCAATTTCACCTCCCTCTTACCTCATGTCCTTGCGGTCAACAGTGTGGGTTGCGACCCGGATGCATGCCCCATGCCCAGTACGCTTGCGTGTGGACGCATGCCCAGTAATATGTCCTCAATCCTCATGTTGCCTAAACCACAAAAAAAAAAAGTTTGCCAGTGAGCTCAGGTGGTGCCTGGTGGCTGCCAAGGATGTTGGGGCTCCTCATGTCCGCAGACGCTTCTTCTGTCTGGCCCTGAGGCCAGGCCCTGAGGCAGGTAGTGGCCACTGTCCCAGTATTGGCAGTCAACACCGTGCACAGTCAAATACCAAAATTGTCCCAGAACTGGCAAACTCCTTTTTTTTTGTTCGGATAACCTCACTCAGTTGCCTCGCCTGCGGCAAGCGTTGATCACCTCTGACCTGTTCCACCCTTTAAACAAGGGCGGCAAGGTCACAGCTTGACGCCCTTTTCGCTGCTGTTATCCACTCAGTTTCAGTGACAAACTTGACCACAGTGTATGGCTTGAAACAGCCGCAAAATTGGAGGCCATTATCAACAAGCGCTATTGTACACCACCCGAATACGCAGTGTCTTTCAAACCCACAGTGTACGTGTACAGCCACAAAGGCTTCAAAGTGTCCTTGTGGTCATGGTGCGGAAAATTTGTAAACCCACCAAAGTAAGTGCGTGGAAGTGCTTCATGGTGTGCACTACCTCCTTGTAATCCTGCAACTTCAGCACTGACATCTGCACAGAGCGCCAATGGACTGCAGTGCAACAACGGCATTGTGCTGCAACGTACAGTAAACGGTGGACCCGAGCAGTCCTGGTCATGATTGCATCAGTGCTCGACCGTGCAAGCATTTCCAAACACTCCGTGCAGCTGGCTCCGCAGGCTCGCACACAGAAAAGAGTTCGAATCAAATGACTAATTCACCGCTTGAAGCCTTAGAGTTTCGAAAGAGCTGCCTGGTTCAGAGATGTGATCGTATGATTGTGCAGTTGACAGTTGCTAGTGGACTTGGCCACATGCAAGTTGAGCTGACTCGCCTCACATGGAAGCTTGTGGTCGTGAAAAATGCAGGTGTTGGTGGCAACGTGCATGTGAAATGGCCTAGCAACACGCCGTGCCCTAGAACACGTTCTATCTGTACTTGGTACAGATGCATGGGTGACAACCGCGAGATCCGGCATGTGCTTCAGGTAGAGGTATGCAACATTGCGGCAATTGGAAATTTAACCAGTCGGCAACCATCAACACAACTGGCAACTTCTTTGATGCCAAGTACTTGGACACCCATGCACCTGCAAGTGTTACTAGCACGCCAGCACAGAGCTCGTACAGGGCTGGGCATCCTTGGCAACAGCCAAAACGCATGCAGGCTCTTGCTCGAGCCATGCAGCGACCACATGGATACTTAACTGCGTTAAGGAACGAGAGCAGCATGTAAGACGTCCAAATAATACTGGTTGGGTTCTAGTGTTGAGTTCAATCAGGCTCTGGCAGGTGCTGCAAAATCAACGGATGGCCGGCCGGCTCGGACACGCCCTTCGTGCCTTTGCTGCACCCATGCCGCTGCCACCTGTACTCCAGATGCCAGCGAATCATCCACAGCTGCATCTCCTACAAGCCATGCGCCAGCCACCTTGTGCAGCCCATCACTGCAGCACCCCTCGGAAAGCGACGAACTGGACGATGAGCCTAATGATGTGACCTGCCAAACAGCCTGGTGCTGCATGAAGTTGTCTGCTGAAAGTTCGGACACCGTTGCTTCACCGCAAGCTGCCTCGCTGCCACTTGAAGGGAGGTCAAAAGAAGGGTCCTTTGCCTTGAAATCGGCACACAGTGGTGTGTCACACTCCAAGGTTCTTTGAACAAGAGGTGCGTCCGCCAAAAAAGTGCTCCCGTGAAGCTGGTCCTCCTGCTGCTCTATGCACTCCAGCGGGTGTCCTTCACCGTTGGCCCAAATGCCATCATCCGTTGGGCCGCTGGGGCTGAGGCAGGCATCTGTCTCACCATTGCACAGCGTCCCAACTCCCACGCCTGATGCACTGCTTTGTGTTGGGGTACACGGGTGCTCCACACCAAGTGCACCAGACCGGCCAGCTGTGTTCACCTCAGCCAAGCCAAGTGCAGCATCAATTGCATCATCAAGCTCTGTGTTGCCCTGGCGGGCCTCTCCGCCTGAACTGAGTTGATGCAAATTGTTGGGCGAGCGGCGCATGCCTTTGGCTTGGGTCTCGCCTGAGCCTGTGACGTCTGAGCAGCAACCGCATCCCCGACGCCCACCCCCTCCTGATCGACTGTCAATGTAATCTTCCTCCTCCTCTTCCTCGTCTGCATGGCATGCCCGCATGTCGTATGCTGCCGCCTGTAGGGATCAAGCAGGCAACAAACCAATCGTCAAGCACAGCACGTGCAGTGGCGCATGCAGCATTGTACAAATGGTTTGTAATGAACTGGTCACAGGCAGTGGCAGGGCGAGGCACCTGTTACAGGTGCTAACAGCTCATTGTGGTCAAATGCAGGCTACAAAGAGAACTGGGAGGGGAACACTGGGTTGGCTGTGCTCAGGTGCAATGCGAGAGCGCCTACCGCTGCCACCACGGCATGGTCATCAATGGAGTAGTTGCAGCCGCAGCCCTCCTGGGCCGCCGCACACTGGTGCCATGCCACAGGCACAGGTGTGCTGTTCGAACTGACCAGTACTCCCGTCCCCTGCACACCCTGTGCCAACGGCGCCGCGCACGGCGACTGCATGAAAAGGTGCGGCGCAGAGTGTCGTTGTTGCACGGCTGCAGGTGGCTGCAGTGCGTTGATGCGCGTGTCGTGCGCCCAGGCAGCGAGGAAGGAACTGGGTGGTAGGGAGGCGTGGTGGGCGACGTGGCAGCTGCAGCTGCAGCTGCGGGTCAGTTCCTGTGGGATGGACGGGCCATTCTGCCAATATGGCTGCAGGGGTCGGCGGCGCGCGCGGCGTGTGACCTTGTTCCAGTGAAGGGCGATGGCCTGGCGCACGTCTGCAGCCGGAAGAACCTGCAGTCCCGGGAGGCATTGCCATGTGATCAGAGGTGGAACTTATCATCTGGCAAGAGGAATGGGCCGGGGAGTTTTGATGCCCTGATTGGCCATGCGATCTGACAGGCCATGCTGATTGACCCCGTGATCACAGGTTGTGCAGTGGATCGCCGCGTGATCAAATGGAACGAAGTGACAGGAGCGGCCCTCGGGGCACAGAAGTTCAATGTGCTGATAGTGCCATGAGAGCACTCTTACTTTATCTTGCAAGAACCTGAGCAGCTCGGATAGGGCTGTGTCCCAATCTTTCTTGGGGTTGCTGTGGATGAACGGACGGATAGGCACCTGAGACCACACAGCGCATCCCAGGGCAAGCAACAAGTGACGTCCAGGTGACAGTTGTGAGCGAAGTAGCAGCTGTTCGAGGTCACTGGGGTCCTGCACCCTTGGCCGTGCCATCCTTATGCACACAAGCAGACAATCTCAATTGGATAGCACGATCGTAAACAAGTCAGTGGCTGCCTGCAGATGCGCCTTAAGAAAATCAACAGGCAGATCACCACGGATGTGTCTCATCAGCGGCTCACCAGGCTGCATGGCTGCATGAGTCCCGCCAGCTGGCTGTCGTCCACCAGCAGCGTGGAGTGCGGCGGGCGGCCCAGGCGGGAGAGATCCTTCACCCAGCCCCACTGCCTAGCCTCTGTGGTGTGCTGACCGTACAACCTGAACACAGGTTCATCACAGGAGCACTGAGAATTCTAGCAGCACGAGGCAGTTTGTCAGATGAAAATGCAGATGCAACAGAGCATGGTAGAGGCTAGCTGTCTCGGTCACCGAGAGTCTCTGAGATAACCTCTGGACGGGATTGGGGGTCACGTCAAACAGTGACGCCACCCATGTGTTGCCCACCTGTGGCTGAAAATGTTTCTCCGTGGATCAATGACCTGAAGTACGCTGTCGGCATGACGTGCGCCTGCTGCTGTGAACAGCACAACCTGCATGTAAGGCAGCACATCAGCTGACCGTGTGAGCTGCACGAAACAGGCTGGACAAGGCTGTGCGAGCGTTGCAAGGCGCACCTCAAAATCACGAGCTACAGCCGATAGGAATTGCCGTAAAAATGGCCGTGTCCATACCTTGGCCTGGGTTCCCAGGTCATCTGTGTACCTGTCAATTCAGGGCAGTCATCTTTGAGGCCCAACAGTCCCGATGCAGAACAACATTGGCCATTGCGCAATCAAACAGTGGCATTGGCTGATGCTGGCATTAATCGATCCGTTGACAACGTGACAAGCAGAGGCTGCACTGCATACCATGGCTGGTGCCTGGCTGGCCTGCACCTGGTGTCTGCCAAGCACTCACACGAAATCTGGCTCCGAGATTGAAGGGTCTCTGAAAACTATGCAATCTATGAGCGTTCGGTCCAGGTCCAGAACCAGTGTCTTGCGTGGTTCCCCCTCTTGCGGTGGCAAGAGCACGGGCAAGTTGCTTCTGGCCTGCTGTGCTTGGGGCTGTGCAGATGGCTGCGGCACAGGGCATGCAACAGGTTAGGAGGCTAGCTGACGATTTTCCCCGTCTCCTGAGCTGAAACCTAACCCCAGCTTTGCTGATGTGGCACGAATCATTACCGCTCACCTGGACGTGCCGCTTGTGATGGAGTGGCCCAGCAGGCGGAGGCTTGCCAGACGATGCCCACATACTAAACATTCTGTGTAAGGGAGGTGCCATGTCCAATGCTGTGGGTGTGGGCACTTCGCTGGCGCAACTTGCCACCTCAGCTACAAGGAATGAGCCCTTCCAAAAAGACGCAGAGGAAGGCGAGAAGGGTCGTCTGAGATTGTGCACTGCTACTGGCCGTTCACCACTGGCCGTTCGCTCGCTTCAACCGGTGGGAGGGCTCCTTTACGCGGTATGGCTACCGCAGTTGGGTTGCCCATATTAGCGAGCAGAACAGTTGATGTTGACGAGTAATCAATGTGCAGCTGATGTGGGCCTGGTGTGGACGAGCGCTGGTGTGACTGTGGAAGGTGGGCGCCCGGTATGATTCGTGCAAGCCTGTGAGGTCTTGCAACATACAATGCACTTTTGCAGTTGAATGACTGAAGAAGACGCCGAGACGCGCACCGTGCCCCATTCGTCGCAGACCGTTTCTTTGGTCTCGGAAGCAAGCAAGCAAAAAAACAGTCTTTCAAGCCCTGGTGCTGTGTGTGGCATGTATTTCATGGATATGATGGGGCCCACATCCGATGCTATGAGTTGTCTGAGGTTTTGCTCGTTGATGTTGTCGAGGTGTTAGTCAGGCATGGACTCTGCACCTGGACAGCGCTCAGTGGCCTGGAGAGACAATGTGAGTGCTGTACGATGCGGATGGCCATATCTTTGCTCATTTGAGGTGTGCAACACCATCTTGTTGACATGCAACGCTTTCAGCAATGAGTTTGAAGGTGTGTTGTGAGTGGAATGCCTGCCAAACAAGGAAGTGATGCAACCGTGGAAGCCAATGTCTTCACGGTGTACGCCCATCTCCCTAGTTTATATGAGGAGCCTTGAATATCGCTGCTGAACATACTTTGCAGCACAAGCAACTGGGCCTGTCAGAAGCAGCAGAGGAACATCGGCCAGTCCAAGCACGCCATGATGACAACAGCAGTCTGGCGGCTAGCACCCTGCTTCAAGGCCAGAGGCAACGGGGCGGCTTTGACTCAATCACCGCTCAATCACATGCTGACTTGAAGACCAAACGATCGCTGTTTTGCCAGTATCACGAGCCAGTGAGTTGGCATCTCTTGTCTTGTTTCACGCCAACCTCATCTTCGAGCTCTCCTCTGCACTGTTTGGCTGCCGTTCTGACACAACACACACAACTTCAAAGCAATACGTTTACCGTCTGCGGTCAATCTCGGCTACACTGGCCCCGCATCAACATGGTGTGTGCACATGCACAGCCTTGCACAATGAATGGTTTTGAATGCCATGGTAGCCAGAATGGTTAGCCACCTGGGCCATCGATCCTCCTTCGCCCAACCAAATTCTGAGCATGTGAAACCGTGAATGGCATAGAGTATGACCACCTGGTTGTGACGTATGCATTAGCCTTGCATTGAGAGTGCACGTGCAACCAGGGCAGATTTACCCACTGCAGTTGTCACCTGTGCTTGCAGGACGTGCCTTTTTGGACTGGCAGCACGTGGGCAAACGCCAACAGCCCACGCAACAAGGGCCCTGGCAGTATGGCTGGTGGCACGTCGCACATGAGCTCCATGAGCTCCATGGTAGGAGGGGCTTTGAAAGAGGTGCTTTTATGTCATAGCATGCTTTGTATTCGCTCTTTTTTGAAATTTTCAGTAATGTCTGAGCAAGGGGTCACACATGTGGAGCTGCTGAATGCTGATCGTATGGCAGTTTGGCTTTACGCACATCAAAACAAATCAGCTGCTGTGCCAGTTGAGCAAGACTTCAATGACTTGCCAAGGCAGCGTCTCAGCCACAGCGTACGTCCGCAAGTGGCCACAGGGCAAGTCAAGTTGGGTGTGGGAGCTGGGTGCACAAGTGTTGCAAGGGATCGAGTCAAACAGCAGATGCTGCCTTTGCAAACTCAGGCACTCTTGACTGATCCTGGGTTTGGAACTGAAGATTTGATTTGTCCTTAGTCATCCCATAGAAAACGAAAGAGTATACTGTTTGAAATCAGGCACTGCGCATATGAATCGCAAGTCATCTGACCTGTTACTGACTGGTCGCATGCAGGCCAGCCCCTCCCGGCCCTCAGCCCAGCCTCAGCCCAGCGCTTCCCAACATTCCCTGCAGCTGGGGCCCCTGGGGGAAGGAGGCCAGGCGGGTGTGGCGTGGCCCCCAGGCATGGGCCAGCGCAGCAGCCCTGCACGCACCGTACGGGCTCCATCACACGCGACCCCTGCCCTGCAGCATCAGGTGCAGGCCCTCAGGGAACTGTTGGCGGGCGTGGCCACAAGCAATACAGACGTGGCAGATGCGGCGGAGCAGGTATGCACAGGTGGTTCAGCTGGGAGGTGGCGGGGAAGTGTGAGGAGATAAGGCAGGTTGAACAGGGCCGCTGGCAGGTGGTTCCAGGGATCACAGGGCAGTGCAGGCAAAGATAATAGGCTATGCCTCAGGCTTACAGAAGGTAAGCGGGCAAGAAAATTGTTTGTGTGACAGTAGTCGTGTTAAAGCTGACCTGTTGTGATGGCTGACTTCAACAGCAAAGCTCACAGTAAAACTGTCCGAAATGGCAAGATTAGATTGCGGAGATTGCCTAGCTGAATAGCTGTGGCTGTTCACTCCTCACACAAGTCAGGTAGTCAGCAGTGTTCCAGAAGTTTGTGATAATGTGATCTTGCGATTTCAGCTTGAAGCTTTTGGGCCCAGTTTTGCGATCCCAAACTTGCGTTGCGCTCCCCGGACGTTGAAACGGACGCAAGGTGTGCCAGTGCAATTCTACTGGTTTCAGTCCAATCCCCAAAAATTGTCCCAGAACTGGCAAACATCCTTTTTTGTCTGGCGCACCCTACATGTTACTATGCAAGTCTGCATCGCACACACCCGGGTGGCCAGGGGCAGCGCCCGCAGCTTTTTGTAGTGTGCGATTCCAAACCTTAGGTCCTGGACGATAATTGTCAAACTTGAGATCCAAAAGTGGACCTGAGAATCTGGAACACTGGTAGTCCGATGATCAACCACGATGTCAATGAGCCTCGCTTTACTTGACCGAGTGGCAATGTGTGGCTTGAAGGAATGTACTAGTGTCTTGCCCTGGGTCAAACACCAGTGGCTAAAAGGTAATGCATGTGAGCGTCCCTACTTTACAGTTGGCACTGACAGGGCGTTCTCATCCAAGTTAACGATGAGCATAAAGGCAAAGCAGTGCATGAGTGAACACGGGGGTGGGGTTTCGAAGTCCGTGACCGTAGCACCCGAAATGGCCTCGGCGTTTTGAAAATAGGGATACTTTTGGAACCCACCCAGAAACGGCTCAGAACTACATTGAAAGGGGCTCAAGCGACAGCTCCCGTCAAGGCCTTCTCCGTGGACAACTTGGTTGCTAGTTGACTTGACATGTGCCACTGATGGGTCATCAACGGAAAAGTAACTGGGTTCGTACCATCCAGTCAACCATCTCAGAATGACCTGAACGCTAGGGTTCAAGCTCATTACACCGTTAGCATTCGTACAAGTGGTTTAGAGATACCCACTCCCACCTATGAACCTTTTCCATACCAACCCACCCCTTCCTTGGCGATGTTGCGACAAAGTGAATGTCATGCAAAGTCTTGTGATGAAGACATGAGCAGGCGTGCTGTGCCATGGAAACGGCTGGTCAAGTCAAACTATTGAAGTACGACAAATAAGACAGGTGTGCTAGTTAGATATAGGTGTATCAGACAGGTAACATCCTAGCCCTGTTACAGATTGAGCCACTTTCACTCGGAGGAAGAAGAAGACGAATGATTGATGCGAAGGACAACCGTTGTTATGGCGGTTAACATTTATGTTTGCCACTTTTGCAACAGAAAATTTTCGTGTTACTGGGATTGCTGCCACGAAAACCCAACGAGAGCCAAGTAGCTGTATGGACATATGTTGCCTGGAACGTGTCGGGCGCTTGAAACTCTTGCAGACACGGCCGTAAGGTTGGAATTTAGTTCAAAACCCTAGTCCCTTAGGTATTTGGTTCGCCCATGCAAGGCACCTCAGGGCGCGAAAACAACCCCAAACGCACTACAGTTCATGTTCAAGCTGCCACGAAAGACGGCATTTGCAGAGCTGCAGCCGTTCGCGAGTTCGTTGAAATCCATCGGAACATTGCATGCATGGTTTGAGCTGAACAGGACCCTGTCGCTGCCGCAGCCATGCACTGCGCTATTATACGCTCAATTGCACGATGGCGCTGGCTCTCGCGCAGGTACGGGCTGTAGGAAGATCGCTGTTTGCCAAGGACGGGCACTTCCATGTGAAAACTGTTCTCGAGAATTGGCAGAGAATGAACACAAGCGCGCGCGGCTCTCGTTATATTTCGTAGAGTTGCAGCACTAGGCCGAGCCGCGTGAGCTGAGAGTGCCCCACCCGCCCACAAGGACCTGACCACTTCTGGTCACAAAATCAAACTGAAAACGGCATGTGGCAAACATAATTGTTAACCGCTATAGTTTTGCTTAGGAAAGAAATGGTCGTGTTGCTTGTTTGGTCAGTTGCTTAGAAGGGCTTGCGTCACTGATTGTGCAGGTTGAGGATCTGGTGGCAGCCGGTGCGCTGCGGGGACTCGGTGATGCGCATGCACAAGAGGTGGCGAGACGCCTGGCACAGCGCGGTTTCTTCGCTCATGTAGTGAAGCTGATTCAGGTGCCACAACTCGCGCATGCTGCATGTGAGCTGCTGGCCGGCGCTGGCATGGCGCACCCTGGGGTGCTCGACTCCGCTTGCAGCGAGCTTGTCTGTGTGCTGCCTCAAGCACTTGGGTAGGTGTCACTTCGTTGGCGAATTGAAGTTGGCACGCAAGCCTACACCGGCACAGGAGGATCTTTCAAAACGCACTGACAGCCAAGTCCAGACTGTTCACGCTTTTTTGTTCCTTTACAACCCCTCTCACTGGGCGAGGCATGGTTGGCATTCGCACGTTCGCCTCTATTGCCCCGTTGACTGTCCGCGGCATTCGAATGTCAACCAATTGCGGCAGATCACCCGCATGTCATCTCCACACTGATACCTCGCCAGCCGCAGTAAAATTCAAAATAACTGTGTCGACTCAGCGGCATTACAAAAGGATTCGGCCTTGTCAGCGCTTTCTACTGCCTTCACTCTCTCTGCAGGTATCCGTGCGAAGGGCAGCCTCCAGGCTTGTACACACGCATGGCAACACGTCCCTCCAGCGCTGAGTTCCCATACGGCCTGCGGCGGGGCGCAGTGGGCGTGCGCCTACCCACAAACACCAGCGCCATCAGCACCACTCGTGTGGGCACACTAGGCGCCACCTTTGAGGCGACTGGCAAGGCAGTCTTGAAAACGCGGCAGAGGACACCACTGGACGATGCTCGGCCCGACAGTCGGTTGCTGATGGCACACGCCAGTGACCGCGTCCGACCAGCTGTGCGCCAGGCTGCGCTGCGTGTGCTGTGCGCGATGGCACAAACGCCTTCTGGCAGGGCGGCGATAATGGACACGCCAAAGCTGCTGCATCTACTGGGAGCACATCTGGAGGTACAAATCATCACAACGGAAGATTTCTTTCCGCAAATGGCTACAGCTCTGCCAATGCCGCCTTTCGTGGCTGCTTGAACATGAACTGTAGTGCGTTTGGGGTTGTTTTCGCGCCCTGAGGTGCCTTGCATGGGCGAACGAAGTACCCAAGGGACTAGGGTTCTGAACTAAATTCCAACCTTACGGCCGTGTTTGCAAGAGTTTCAAGCGCCCAACACGTTTCAGACAACATATGTCCATACAGCTACTTGGTTCTCGTTGGGTTTTCGACGCAGCAATTCCAGTAACCCCTTTGCCAACGAAATTTTTTCTGTTGCAAAAGTGGCAAACATAAATGTTAACCGCCATAGCCAATAGGACATTTCTTTTGTCCTGGCAGTGCATGGACATGCTTCAACCCAGATAGCAAAAAACTTGAAGGTTGTCCACCTTTCGCATAGCCCATACTGTTTTACACGTGTGCCAAAGCAAATTGCTGTCCTGCTGTACTCAAATGTTGGCATTGCTGTATCAATCCTCTGATCCCCACATTTTGCATTCCATAAGCGAGAGAGCATTGTTGATCCGTGTGCAGGTGGCCGAAAGCTGCATGGAGTTCCCGTTGACAGCCTCTGTCATGTCAGGACTAGCACATGATGCTCGTGTCAGTGTGCAGTTGGGCAGTGACACGCACCTGCTGCGGCAGCTGTGTGTGGCAACTACTGCTGCTCTTAAGGCAGCTGGCCAGGAAGCAGACCCTGATGTCGCACACGCCTCTGGCAAGACTGTGGAACTTGCATGCGTGCTGACAGGTGGGCCAGCCATACATTCAGACCAAAGAACACGCGTTAGGCGCTCATTCCAGCTCATCATGACCATAATCACTCAGGGGCACCTGAATTGCGACGTGCAAAGGCCTTGATACCAGGTTGGCGTTTTGACCCAATTTTGTTTGAACGCACAAGGCTTGAGCTCTGAATTTACAGGTACTGAGTTGACGATGTCTCCCTGGCTCTGTCTTCAGGTGCAGTCTGCAACTGCATCAAGGGGCAACAGGCGGTTGGTCAAGCAATTCTGCGATTTGAACAGGCTGCGGCGACCAGCAGGTCCGGCCCAAGAGACTCGGGCAAGGCAGTGACCAAGGAAGCTCGACTGTCTCACCAGCTGCATCTACTTTCCGACACGAGAGTGGCGCGTGCAGCTGCATCGTTGCTAGTCGCTGCTGGGCCGCATGCGCACATGGCGACGGCTGCCAGGTGAGCTGGTGCCACAAGGGGTATGGGTGCCTCGCATGACTGAAATGGTTGCATGGCTGGCTCAGTCGCTGAGTAGTGAGCGGGTCTTCGACTTGAAGTTATCAACACCATGGAATGTGCTTTGAATGCTGAGCAAGCTTGGGCAACTGTTGCGCAGCTGTGCTGTCGACCTCCTGGGCGCACTGGGCTCGCACAGCAACAGCGACGTGACATCCCATGTGCGCTCGCTCGTGACGGAAGACGACGACGCGAACGCGCCTGTGTTGGCTGCGCTGCTGCAACTGCTGAGGGACCCATGCACGCCGCTGGGTACACATGCTGCGGCAATGAGCCTGGTCTGGCTGTGCGTCAATGGCGAAGGTAGATGCAGGAATCCCTCCCAGTACGTCTGTACACCGTCAATAATATTGGCCACGGTTACTTGGTTGCACAGGAGAACTGAACGCGCCTTCGCAAACTGCGTGCCTGTGTGCCTGTGCATGCAGTGCGCGCTCCGCATCATCAGTTGCAGGCCGTGCACGCCAACACGGGCGAACAGCCACCGCCTCCGACCAGCGCCGAGCGTTTCATCAAGGAGCTCCTCAAGCCTCCCGCCGCGCTTCTGCAAGTTTGTCACATGCAGCTAGAGAACTTGCGGCACCGGCATTCCAGCGTCAATTCTACCCAAACTGCCAGAAATCCCTCAAAGATCGATGTGCCCATGACTCCACGGGCAGCCGCTGTGGACGCGGACAGCCACGGCAGTGGTAGCGTGGAGCAGCCATCGTCCGCGCTGTCATTGTGCAGTGGCCAGCGTGCAAATCACACCTCGCTTGTGGTCCTTGACAACAATGATGGTGACGATGGCAGTGACCGTGGCACAAGCGCAACCTCATTGTTGGCCCAATCCGCCCAGGCCGAGGCATTTGGGGCAGACGACAAAGAGGGAGGCGCAGGCGGGCTGCCTCTTTCCCGGGTAACACTGCATGATGGCGTGGTGGGTGGCAGCGCACCCTCCACACCCTGCCAACCCGGTGAGGGACAGAAGAAACTGTCATCTGGACTGCGGCAGGGGACGTCAGCCTGCATTTGTAATGTTAGAATCTTGAACTATCCAACAGCACCTGCAGATGGCGTTGTTTGTCCGTGATTAGCTGTTGTCGCCAAGGGCGTCAGGCCATGCACGCATACTCATACATACTCGAGCTTGGCCACAACATGACAAGCATAGCTCTGGTAAGTGTATATGACGTTCATTCTCTGCATTGACACACTGCAGATGGCACTCAAGGAGATGGCAACTCAGCAGGCGCAGGAGCAGTGGCCTCCCCTCCTCCCTTCGCCTTTGGTCAGCACGGCTCCATGCATCGTGTGTCAACACAGCAGAGTGAAAAGGGTCCTGTGCACGAGTACGGCTGCGCACCTCTCGGAGCAAAGGCAACAAGGGACGGGAGAGTGCGGCGCCAGCAGACGGCTGAGCAGGTGAGTGCACACTTCAAAATGGAGGTATTCAGTCTTGGTGCTCCGTATGGGTCAGGGCGCAGCCGTGTGACAGGGTGACTTGAATGCTCGCACTGGGACGTGTACGGTGACAAGCTGGTTGGCGGAGGGTTTGCAAGTGTCAAGTGCTCTGACGTACCATCGACTCTTCAAGAAAAGTGCTCTCTGCAGCGGCTGGGATGCTTAAAGCTATTGTGTAACTGGCTCGAGTGTTGCACAGGTGGTGTCCTTGTGATGTGCAACTTCATGGTCAACAGCCTTGGTGGCCAAACAGGAAGCCTTTCCTCGCGATTTTGTCGGAGCTTGCTCCCACTCAGTGAAAGCAAAAGCAGTGACTGCATGTTGCTTTGCGTTGCTTGTGTGCTGTGCAGGCAGCTCAGCTCCTGTCCAACACCCTCTCCGTCCTGTCCTGCTGTGCACGCCTCGAGTCTGCAGCAGACATATGGGTAAAACCACCCCCAGAGGACGCCTTACTGCCCGTACTGCTAGCTCACGTGAAGCCCCTTCTAGAGCCAGCAATGCAATCTCACCGTGGATGCGGCAGTAAGGGTGACAGCCTACCCAGCAGCGTGCATCTGCAGCACCAGGCCCTGGTGCTGTGCAGCAACCTATGCCTCTACAAAGACACTGCGCAGTGTGTGGCAGAGGCAGGGGTGGTGATGCGGGCATGGCAGCTGGTGACCGAGCTGGTGGCGGAGGGGAAGCAGCTGGGCTGCGCGGCTGCAACACGCCATGGCAAGCCTGGGACGCAGCTGCTGGAGGCCGAGCATGACCTGGTGCTGGAGCAGCTGGCAGCCCCAGCTGCGCTGCTGCTGGCAAACTACTGGCGGCACCAGCCGTCTGCGGATGCTGCTGTGGAGCGTGCAGCGGAGGTGAGGGAGGTGGCAGCGGGGGCA
Source organism: Chloromonas sp. AAM2 (assembly GCA_004335635.1). NCBI lineage: Eukaryota > Viridiplantae > Chlorophyta > Chlorophyceae > Chlamydomonadales > Chlamydomonadaceae > Chloromonas > Chloromonas sp. AAM2. The sequence continues at coordinate 31,092 of QAXH01002536.1, read as the reverse complement.
CTGATGCGGCTGCTGCCGCTGGAACCAGTTCAGGCAACACAACCAGCTCGACCTCGTGCTGCCGTGCTGCCAGCACACCTGTCACTACAACGCCTTCGCACTGTACAACACCTCTGTGCTGCCCTGTCACAAGCAACACGCGCAGCCACCTCCAGTACCTCTGCACGCTCCAGCAGCACAGACACCACCGCCTCAAACACCCAGCCGCCAGCAACCCAGACCAATTCTTCCACGCCCTCAGCCGCACAGGCAGTTGCACAACTGCTGGTGGACGTTACTCCTGTAGCAGTCGAGCACCTTGTGCTGGGTCTGGACAGCCGATCGGCTCTGGCGTTGCTCTTGGCAGTGTTGCACGCTGGAATAGCTTGTGTCTGGACACTGGTGGCATGTGGGGCTGCACCACCGGCCCCACTGATCAAGCGGCTGCTGCCAGTGCTGCCACTTATGCTTGTGGGGCCACGACCCCAGCGACAGGGCGGGGCGGCTGCAGGCGGGGACGACCAGGGGACAGGTGGTAGCGGGTCAGGGCATCAGTTGCCTCAGTCCCTGAGGTCAAGCGCACTAGGTCTGCTGATGTTGGCATGCCGCGCCCAAGGAGCGGTGGCCGCAGTGGTGGGGCACACTGCCTGCATGGAGGCGCTGGTGGAGCTGTACAGGGCGGCTCAGAGGCTGGACGGGACACAGGCTGGCCTCCAACAGATGCAGGTACGATGCAGGTGCCCAGGCGGAAAGAGGTGCAGAGATAGAAGCAGGTAGTGTTTGCTTTCATGTCAAGTTACGTGTGCCATGAAACGTCACACTGGTGGTGTCAAAGAAAGCTTTGTCTATCACGTGGGTTGCGACATGCAGCATGCAGCATGATGTGGCCCACAAGACGAAGGTCATGATGGAGAATCCACTCAATACACGATTGCACACATCCATCCTAATGTCAATGGTGAACGCACACGCAAGTCCCTCGCCGGATCGCCTAGCCTTGGTAAATCCATGCCGAAGCTCGCCCGACCGTCGCTTGCCGCAGGAGCTGCTGCTCGTGCTGCGACCAGCTGACAAGAAGCGCTTCAGCGTATTGTGCAAAGTGCACCTGCCTAAACCGGCTGTGTGCTTGCCCCCAGATGGTCAGCGAGGTCAAAGTAAGGCGCCTGTAACACTGTCTACCAATGTGACGGCAGCAGCACAGGGAAGGGTCGCAGACGAGGAGGTTGGGCCTCACCAGGGACGCATTGATGTTGAGGATACAGGGGACGGCCAGCCAGGTGTTCAACCTGAGCAAGTGACTTTCGAGGCCAGGATTGCCCAAGGCCAGAATTGAACGGCTGCTACCTGGAAGTATAATGACTTTGCTGACCTGTGGCTTAAATGCGTCGGCCAAACAGTTGATGGTCCGTGGCATGGATTGCGTGGTGTCTGACCCTGTATATTGTAGGCTGAATCAACGCAAAGGACATTGTGGAGGAACACTTTTGTCATGTGATGCCTCAAGGCCAAGTGGTAAGAGTGGCCACCCGCCTCCTTGGGGAGGTAGCCAAGTCCTCCAAACCCCAACTGAGACAGCCGCGGCGCTTCATTGGGCACTAGACACATGCCGCCTAATGTAGGTCACACCCGAGAACCCATCTCCGAGTTAACTGCTAGCAGAACTTGTTGCCAGCTTGCGGCTGAGCGCAGCGTACAGCGTGCGTTGACGCAGGTTTCCGCAGTCCATGAAGGCTTCTTCTTTTTTTCTCTTGCCGCAAGTCCCATAATGAGACTTGCGGCGATGGCCACGTTTACGATTGCTGGGCATCAGACTAACCCATGTGAAAATGAGACTGATGTTTCCTCAGGATTTGACCCCGAATTTATATGGCTCGGCCGCCTGCTCTCGGACAGGCCGCAGGAATGGCTCGGCCGCCTGCTCTCGGACCGGCCGCAGGAATGGCTCGGCCGCCTGCTCTCGGACCGGCCGCAGGAATGAAGAAGAGTTGGCACAATAAGTGCATAACATTCCAAGTCTACAGTGGCTGGCCAGGTAACTAGGGCGGCTATCTTAGGCGGAGCCACTAGGACTCGCAGCGCGGTCCACGTGATCAAGTCACGGTTGATGGGGGCAGAAGAAGCCGTGACATGTTGTAATGGCTGAACAGCAAAGCTCACAGTAAAACTGTCCGAAATGGCAAGGTTAGATTGCGGAGATTGCCTAGCTGAATAGCTGTGGCTGTTCACTCCTTACACAAGTCAGGTAGTCAGCAGTGTTCCAGAGATTGTGATAATGTGATCTTGAAGTGGTAAGAGTGGCGAGAAGCCATTGATGCACCATCCCAAGTCTTTCTCGCCCCACCAGATTCTGAGCGTTCGAAACCATGAACGGCATAGCGGCCAAGCATGAGCACTCATGGAGTGAGAAGCACATGATGAAGAGTTTGGGCAGTACGACAACCTGTTCATGATGTGAGCATTGACACTGCAGTGCGAGTGCACATGCCATCAGTGCCAGTCCATCCATTGTTGTGCGTGAACTCTCTGAGCATGCAACGTCTGGGCAAGAGTGCTGTGTGCACATGCCAAGGGCCAAGACTTGTGCATTTTGACAGGAGATATCAGCTGTCACCTAGTCACGCTACACAGCCGCTATATACAGACCTCTGAGTTCAAAGAATGCCTTGCAGCGCTTGCTCGCCGTCCGCTGCTAACCCTAGGTCAACCCTAGCAAGAGGGTTTGTGCGGGTAAGACGGAAGAAGCTGAGACGCCTGGCACTGACCATGCCTGCAGCCAGGTTACGATTCAGGCCTGAACCGATGCCGACAATCACTTACTTGCCGTTCACAAACGGCTTCACCGGCGCGCAAAAGCAGCGCTATGACGGACATAACACCGTGACGGCATTCATGCGCACCTGCCTGGTCACCATCTGCCAGTCCTGGAGATATTTGCCTAGGCCACACCTGCACACCTTAGCTAATCGTTACCTAAACCCTCAAAGTCACATGTGTAACATTTTATCGAGAGCACCGGCACAGCCGGAGCGCCATTCATCATCATTCTCCATGATCTCCAACGATTGACTTCGAAGACCAAGCAGAGGTGGACAATTGTTGAGCTAAAGCCAAGCGCACGAACGCAACGTTGCATGGCCGCGTTGCTCCGAGCAGTTGCAGCCTCTGCCGCCAGCATCCGCGCTGACGCACAGGCAAGTGGCAACTGCAAATGCGTAGTACAAAGACTACACGTTCGCGCCACGTTCATGGTCAATGCTCATGCTACCGTACCACCACACACGTCCTCTTGAATTCTCCCTTGCTTGCTCCGCAGGTGGCGGTTGGCCTGATCTTGCTTCTGCTACCGACGCTGGTCAAAGGGTACGCTCAATCCAACCTCAGCTCGCTCTGAGTCCAGTGTACCGCACCCTTTGACGCTTACTTGCCCCATGTGCATGAGCCTTCCCATGCGCCAGCTGTGCTGCTTGCTGCCTGACCTGACTCGGCAACATCGTTAATTATCCATGGGCAGTTCATGAGGAGCGTGCCCCACGGCTTTGCGTGCAGGCCGATATGGTTCCCACAGTGCTGTCTCGCGCCCATCTGGTTTCTTATCGGTAAACTGCTCATTATTAAGGTGCGATCAGAAGAACAGCCACACAGCATTTCAGGGTTCACCCCACCTGCAGTGAACAGTAAGCCTAGTAAAAGTACGACATGACGTGAGAGTGAGCGTAACGTTTCAACCACTGCACGACGAAGATTTGGCACACATCAGCAGGTCCTCGACAACTCGTTGGCCTGAGAGCAGCCTTCTGTCGGCAGATCAAGCGCCTGATGCCCAACCGAGATAGCAGTGGTGGCCGCAGTTTTTTCATGGGGTGTTCTCCTGTGTGACCACTGACCGGCCACCATTTGTCATGTGACCACATGTGCCATGTGACCACTGACCATGCCAGTCATATGAGCACTGCTAGTAAGATCTAGAAATGGAATGTCTCAGTTATCAACGTTGTGAAGTTCGTGACAGGCGGGCGGTGTGCACATCCTCCTGTCAGCACCCCGTCAAGAAGGCCTAGGAATCAAAGCAGTCGTGAATGTTGTAAACCTCGGATAGTGGCGCACATCCTCCTGTCAGTGCCACACACTCAGCGCTCACAGTGCCGCTTGGGGCACTTTGGCAGGCGCTCCCACACGCTCCGATCAGCCACCGCCCCAATCTCAGGCAGAGCACACATGTGAACCAACAAACCGTTGTATGGTTGTTTGCAGGATGCAACGGTTGGCTCGCACTTCCGGCTGACCATGCAGCAGGGGTGTGGCCTGGTGGTGGGAGTCATATGGGGCGCAATAGTGGTGAGCACATGGGGCATGGAAGTGGGTGCATGCTGCCTTTTTGGTACTTGTGGCTGTATCAGATCTGCCTAATCGGTCACAGAGACTTTCAGACCTGCGGCAGGCTTCCATCCAATCTGCACTGCATCATGGCTGTCTCAAGTGAACCTATAACTAAGGCTCGCACACATCGCACAATTGCACAGGTAGGGTGCTTGTGTTGCAACATTACAGTAGGTAGGTCAGGCCTCACTGTTACCTTGCATGCCCCTAATGCATGGCCTTGCATGGCGCGTGCCGTCCCGCGCGCAGGTTTCCTTCACCAAAGCCGTCACTCGCAATGGGTCGGCCAGTCAGCTTGTATTGGTGTGTGTGCTGGGGGCGATAGGCACCCTGCCGATGGCGGCGGGGCGGGCGGCAGCGGCTGACGGCGTGTGGCTGGTGGGCCTGTTCTCAGCGGTGCTGTACGGGGTCACGGTCATCCTGGGACACCCCATGCAGGGCGTGTTGCCTGTGTGGAGTGAGGTATGCGGGATGCAGACAGGTCATGTGGCATGTGCACAGGATGTTTACTTAGTACACTTGGGCCGGTGGAGTGGGCTGGGACCAGCAGTAGGGGTAGCAGGACGCTTCACAAACCCTGCTGCCTGTTGACTCAGAATGCAGACAGCTTGGACCATGCATTCTAAGTAATTGTGTTAATGCCAACGTAGCCTACCAAGTCATGCACTTGACAGGTATCGTTCTGAGCTTGGTTTCTCATGTTCGGTTGACATGCAACAAGTGTCAGGCTTTGCGATGCGTCCCCTTGGTTTCGAGACAGTTGGGTAATTTTCAATGCTCCAGACGTGCTATCACTAAACATACACTTCGTATTTGCTGCGCCTTGCCTGCTCTGCGCAGTTGGTGTGTTGGCTGCTGCTGACCATAGCCCTGGCCAGCGCTGCCCTGGTGCTGGTTGGCTGCCTGGTGCTGCCCGTCACCGCGGGAAGCGAGGTGGCAAGGGGCACGGCACGGGTCCTGGCGGGCACAGCACAGGCACTGGAAAGGTGAACGAACGGTCATCATCAACCAGATGACTGCTGATTGCCACAAGCAGTAGTGGCGATGGTTTACTGCAGCATTCTTCAGACCCCTTGCTTTCACAAAAGCAAGCATCAAGAACAATCGTCTCAACTCCGCTATGCTTTCACCTGCCATCCGCGTACTGCATACCGTCCCGGGTCATGGCCCTCTGACCTGTGCGTCCCTCCTGACCCGGTTCGGTGACCCATGTGCGCAGGTGCATGGCGCTGCTGTGTGTCCCACCAGAGATGGAGGTGGAGTGTGCAGCCCAGGTACAACACCACTACCATCAGCCCCATGCCCCTGCCCACGACCATGTACCCATGACACCTCAGGGCCATGTCACCGGCCAATCAGTGCTGCCACACGGAGCAGCTGCTGCTCAGGAGAGCATGCACAGGAAACCAGAGGACATCCAGATGTCAGCTGGAGTGTCACCCAAGCCTGCAGAGCCTCAAGCTGCTCCCTACTCCAACGGCGCACACAACGTCACAGCGCACGTCAACGGCCATGCACACAGTAGCTCTGGAAGAAGCGCTCCCACTCCACATGGATACACACAACCCAGCAGCACACCCGACGGCCAAGCAGGCATTGGCCTCACACATGCTGAAGACATGCACGCTGACGAGGCTGATTCCTTTCTCAGTTCAGGAGATCACCATCACGGCTTTGGCGGCTGGGTGATCGACCGGATGCATTCAGCTGGTCGTCTGGCGGCCCATGCGCTGCACCCCCTGGTGCCAACCGCGCCCATGCCGCATGATCAGCACATGGCACCGGGGTGGAGCGAGGGGCTGCATGCGCTGTGGTTGAGAGCTCACAGCAAGGGGCTGCTAGATGTTAACGATGTGGTACTGCATGACGAACTGCCTGAGAGGGACTTCCAAGCTGTGAGTGAACGGGTGGTAGGCCGTGCATGCGCGCACACACACACACACACACACACACACACACGCATGCACTCATGCACGCACGCACCACACACCAAGCGATGCATGTGCATGCAAAGCTCATCGCAATCACTGTATATACCAGGTCTGTCCATAACATGCACATTCGTTGGCAAGTCACTGGTTGTGGTGGCACTAATGCTGTCACACACCCCATGCTGCACATGCACAACCTCATGCAGATGATGTACGACACCACCAAGCCCATCCCCAAGAGCACCAAGTCCATGTCCCTGTTCACGCTGGTGCCCACCACTGTTGGGGAGCACCTGCTGCCCCGGGGCCGGGCACTGCAGCTGAGGAGGGAACGGGATGCTGTGCACCGACTGCTCTTGCCAGTGAGTGATGATGCAACTGTCAGCTTGCTATCCACTCCAGCTCACTCTAGCCAGCCGTTCCACCAACCTACAAACAGTGCCCATCGCTACCGCAGAGCTACGGGCCTACCCATTCAATCAGTGCAGCTGCCTGCCAACCTACCATAGTTTCACATTGTCAATCAGTCAACATGAAGACGGTTTGATTATTGTCTGACTTGAGAGCTAACACAAAGTCGTTTTCCTTTTAAGCATTTGAATAGGATGTGTGTCCACGCAGGCTGCTGCCGAGCCCCCTTGGATGTTCACTCTGGGGTCAGGCTGGGCAGTGCTGACCAACAGACTGATGGGCGGCAGCCCTGCATCAACAACGGCACATGCAGAGCAGAGCGGTCAGGGCCGATGGTGGCACATGCGCTTCTCACTGAGCGCATGGCAGGAGGTGCTTGTCAGCCTAGCGGGACTGCTAGACAGTTTGGCTGCGCTGGAGGTAAGACGGCTTCACCGGGTTGGGTGACAGGCTTGCAAGTGCTTGGCTAATGCAGCGTGCACGCTTTTGACATTAAAGGCCAAATAGGTGTGGCAGGGCAGGGACTTTTCACAAACCTGTTTGTCAGTCTTTGCAACAATGCGCAAGCACCACTTATAGCTTCCCATCATAGCCGCCTGGCGTCGTATCAGCGCCGTCAGTGTTTTGTCCATGCTGTGCTGCTGATCATTTCCAGTGTTTGTGCAGGCAGTAATTCAATTGTTGCCCACCTGCATGCTCTGCCGCAATAATCTCCCTGAGGTTCCCGCACGCGGTTGAACTCACATGTGTGCAGGCTGTTGCAAGAGATCTTGTGGCCCTGACACCCAGCCCCCAGCACGCCCATCCAGACCCACACCCCCTTCACCCTCACCACTCACATCCTGAACCACACCCCCTTCACCCTCCTTTACAGTCAGATACGCATCCACCAGCCAGCCCGCAGGATTCGAATTCACGGCAGCCCCAACACAAAACCTCCGACCCACCAACAGTTCCGCTTACCCAACAACCGCTCACAGCAAGCCATGGCCACCATTCCAAGTCATCCACTGGTTCAGATTCAGTCCTGCCATCTCATCGCGGTCACCTCAAAGCATTAGCCACTCCCTCCCATCAACAGCTGTTTGCTGAATCAGAACCTCCCCTCTCGCAACCGCAGCCAGTTGCAGAGGCCGCAGAACCGGCCGCCCTGTCAATGCCTATCACCAATGGCAAGCATTCGCTGATGCACCAGCGGAATTGGCAACCTGGCAGCTGGCGGCGCCCCTCCGGTGCTGTGTCCCGCCCCGCCCACGAAATGCCCGCTGTGTGGCGGCTGTGGTACCTGGCAGAAGGCGCCATGCCGGCAGGGGAGGAGCCGCTGTCGGCCCGCCCACATGCACTGCACAAGGCCGTGCGCACCGCATTGCGGGACGCGGCCACACAAGCAAACGTGCTCAGTCGCGCCACTGCGGCCTGGCCCCTGCCCGGAGGGGAGCACAGGAAGGGGCAGGAACAGACACACATGCCAGACGAGGGGCGTATGCAAGCAGTGGCCACTGATGGGAAAGGGCTGTGTGTGCAAGGGCATGGGAGTGCGGTTCCTGCACACGGACAAGACATGACTTGGCATCAACAGTGAGTGCATTGACATGGCCATCCACTTTCATTGGTTATGCAAGTGTACATGAAAGTTTGAGTGCAGAACTATGTTCATGTTTGGGAGCCTCGTACTTGCCATGTTCTTAATCAGAGTACCACCCACCCAAACCGTCACGGCTTTCCATGGATTGTTGTAGTGCCTGCCTCCACCATGAACCAAAGCTGCCTTTCATCAAAGGGATGCTTCTTGCCTGCCCCTGCAGTGCCCTATCTGACGCCATGCTCCAGCGCACCCGTGCTTACTGGGCAGCCACCATCAGGGGCCTCAGGCAGGCGAGCGAGGACCACAAGCCACTGCGCATGTTGAGGGCAGACAAGGTGCGTGGGCTTGCGAGCTTGTGGGTGTGCACTGCAGATGTTCATATAGCCAGCTTGCTTTCAAATCACCATGGCAGCCAAGTTTGTGAGTCGCTGGATACAAATAGTCAGGGCAATTGTGTACGTTCATGTCAGACATCTGCATGCAAAGCATGCAAGCGCGCCCTGGTGTGAGACTGCTTCAAGGTCTAGAGACCCCAACTTCACTGCTTGCGATCACGAAGTGCACGCTGAAGGTGTGTTCCCGGTGTCTTGTCCGCAGCTCCGTGCCCAGTACTTCGTGTCTCTGGCCACACATGAGGCAGTGCGTCAGTTGGCTCAGCTAGACAACCGCCTACAAGCTGCCTTACACCCACACAATGCCACAACTTCCAGCGGGTCAAACGCTGCGGTAAACACAGCCGCCAGCAACATCATTGTGACATCATTATTCGCCTGGCTGGCTCAATTGCTGCAGCTAGCAGCCGGCACTGATTACTTCAAGTATCTTTTCAGCGTGGGCGTTGACAGCTGGCGTGCCATACGCGGCGGTAGGCATGGTCTGAAGGAGGCGCTCAGCAATCAACGTGTGCAGATGGGGCTGAAGTACTGGACCGTCACTTCCGTGTTTACGATTGTGATTGTCTTGCTGATGGCGCTGACGCCCTCTGGCACGTTTATGTCTCCGCCAATCTTCGCTTACATCACGGCAGCAGCGGTTATGCGACCTCAGGTGTGTCTTGGCGCCTCAACACGCAGGCCATGTCGCACGCACGTTTTGCGCAGCTTCCAACTCACACTCGAGTGGCGCACATCACCCTGTGTTACCCTTGAATTGATTTCAACGTGCGTTCACACGCAGTACGAGTCGTGAGGTAACTTCTGTCGTCAACTCACGACCCGGCCACCTCGTATCTTATCGGCAATTGACAACCCTGCGCGTGTGCTTCATGTATTTCAGGTCGAGACCACGTTCAACCAGGCTATTCTGCGTGTGCTGAGCACAGTGCTGGGCTGTGTACTGGGCTGGGCGCTGCTGTCTTCACCGCACAGTGCCGATTCCCCAGTCCTGGTGAGCAACTAGGATCATTTTGTTATGATGTTTTGTTATAATAAGTTCCAGCTGAATCGGCTCGGATCCTGGTTGGCCAGCTAGCATCCTTTTCCTTTGTGGCAAACCCTTGACCATTCTATCATGCACTCCCATCGCATCGTAGGTTGGCGCAGTGGTAGTGATAGCAATTGCTCTGCTCTCGCCCCTTACGCGCACACAATTCAAGCTTGTGGCCTACGTAACCTCCACCACCATCGCCTCCGTCACAATGTGTCAAGTGTCGGCTGCGGGCTGCTGTGGTGATGGCTGGACCGGATCATGGCAGTATGCTTTGGAGCGATTAATTAGTGAGTGGTCGTTTGACACGTATTGAGCACAAAGGTGTGGCAGCGGGCGCGCGGTGTGCGGTCAAATGTGGGTCGCATGCAACTGCATAAGTGATTGAATGTGGCGCCAAACGGTTCAAGATGCTGAGATAATATAACAGACAACTGGTATGGTTACATGTGCTACGTTGCAGGCGTAATTGCGGGCGTAATCGTGCCAGTTCTGTTCAACCATTTGGTCCTTCCCTGGTACCTGAGCTTCTGGGCCCTTGGCCGCTTGTCAGAGAGCTACGCCACAGCCACTAAACTCCTGCACCACCAGTACGACATGCTGGTGGCCCAACAGCAAGAACACAGACCTACACCAGCAGCCGCAGCAGCAGTCACTGATGGCGTCCAACATGCGGGTACCTCTGGAGCGCAGGTGGTGCCTTCACCAGCGTCCAAGGGTCATGGGCAGCAAGCTGATGTGGTGCCGGAGCATGCCAGTGGCGCAGAGCAGCTGAGCCGTGCAGCGCAGCCACTACACAACAGAGGTCATGTGTCCTCTGCACAGCCTGAGGCAGATAAAGTTGTGTCCCCAGAGTCACAAGCCAAAGAAAAGGAAGGCATGGTTGTGGTTACTGTGGGGACAGACGGACCCGTCCAGCCAGCCGCTGCGCCCCCTGGACCCAAGCTCGCCCTGGCTGCGGTGCAGGCGCCCTTAACCGAGGTGGTTGCGGCCCTGGCACGCGATGCCACGCTTTGGCGGCGCGGTGTGATGGCAACGCCCCATGCAGTGCATGCGCTCATGGCCGCCCTAACGCTCATGACGGACAGGCTGGCGGCTCTGCAGGTGCGTCTGAAACACGTCGGCGCTAGGGAACACCCGCGTCAGGGCGGGATGGCTCGAGCACGCTTGCTAAAGGACGATATTAGTACAGCGGGACGACATGACTGTGGCTGAAGCAGCTGTTACTGTCGATCACACGTTCGGCATGCTTATGTACATGCGCAGTGACAGGCCGCTGTGCAGCAACCAATCTAATCAACAAGCCCAGCGGGTGCTCTTGTTGATTCCTGTGCTGTGTGCTCCGTCGTGCCGCAGGTCGCTCTGCAGGGCGCCTCCACGCTGAGCCCCGCCTTCAGCACCTGGTCCAGCATACACCTCACCACACCACTGGATCCTGAGGTACGACTGGGGAGCAGTGGGAATCCTGTAGTGATACCAGTGTACTTGACTCAAACACTTTATGTGGTCCAACAGATCAAAGAGCGCCTGCTGAGTGGCCTCAGCATATCAAGCACATGCAATGTTCAGAATCTTTGTAACTAACCTGCTCCATTTCATCTGCGTAGCAGCCTAGCTTGAAAATAGGTGCCTGCTCTTGATTGCTCGCTCATGCCTGTCTGGTCCATGCTTCTGGGTGCCATGCAGGTTCGGAAGGTTCTGTCCGGCATCTCCTCCCTCACCAGCACCAGCTGCCAGCTGCTGGCTAGTTGGGAGCGCCCGCCGGTCCGCCGGCAGCTGGCTGCTGAGCTGTGGCAGCAGGTGGAGGTGGTGGTGTCGCTGCGCTTCCATGCACACGCATGGCACGTGAAGCTGCGCCAGGCAATGCATGCCAAGGTACTGGGACTCGCACTGAGCTCTACATGGACCCTGTCAGGCACAGGATATGGGCCGGCGCATGCCACTGACCATCACCATCTGCCAGCAACCAAGCACCTGAAGCATGGAAAGCATGCCGCAGCACCGTCAAAGCACGAGCTCGTGGCACATGCGGCTGACCATCCTATGGACGCAAAGAGCCACGCAATGTCTGAAGTTGACGCACACAAGGCAAGGCAGCATGAGCCAGCGTCTGCTGTCCCTGGTAACGTTCCCTCCGCCGCCGCCAACGCGATCGAGATGGATGCACAGCTGGTGCCTGGGGCAAGTGCCACAGACAGGGTTGCAATCAAGCCATCCCCTTTCTTACACGCTGCTCCTGGGTTTGAGTGGGTGCAACCAACTCACAGCTTCAGGAAACACAGTACAGTCGCAGCACAATCCCCGGCATCTGGCAGTGATCCCGCAGCACCAGGCACACAGCAAAGCTCAGCTGCCTGCGTAAATACTGACCATCCTGCCACGTCAGCACGGCATGGCACGGCTATCCAGGATTTAGGGCCTGGAAATGGCCTGTTATCATCACCAGCAGGCAATGGCAGCAACGCTCCTCTCTCTTCACCCGCACATAAGCATGGTGCGGGCCACCAGGGTGCAGGGGCTGGGCATCATGATCTGACACTCCACCTGGTGGAGGAGGGTCGCAGCCTGAGCGCTCTCTTGCCTCAGGAGGAGTTCCACCCCTCGGACACAGTCGCATGGTTGGCGTGTGTGTACGCGCTCACGCATGCGCTGGACGCCGCCATCCATGTGGCGAGGGTGGCGGTGGCGGCCAGCAAGGTGAAACCGCCAGAGGCCAAGAGCACGTGATCCACGTGTCTGTACCCTTGCTGTGATACTGTTGGGTAAAGTAACGACTCAAAGGAGCAAACAATAGTCCTGTGATTGGTCAATGGGACTTCGTCAGGCGCCACAGGTGCTCGGACAGGCCTTTTGTGCGAGCGTACTTATGCTAGTTGTGGGCACTTCAGTTGTGGGTATCAAGAAATTGTTTTCGGTTCTTTATACAGGCTATATGTTGCGTGTGCCTGCCTTCAGATCTGCTTATTGCTGTGCCTTGCCCAAGGAACCTCTTATCTGTTCCCCATGATTTTGATTGCTATTCGTAGCAGACTGAGGTTGAGTCATAACAGGCCCAGATGCCGGTTTTGTAGAGACCGTTGGTCAGTTCTTTGCATATCATTTAATGATTGCGTTCAAAACATGCTTGTACGTCCAAAGTGTATCATGCTTGCACAGCAAAGCCAGGAACCGAACCTGGCTCTGCTGAATGCTGCGCCACACGAACGGCTTCACGGGGGGAAAAAAGATGTTTGCCAGTCCTGGGACGATTCTTGTGTCTTGCACTGAAACCAGTGGTTGGTGTCACATGATTTGGCAAGACACTCTTGTGTGTAGTGGCATCAAGTGATTTTGTTACCCACTGTACGCGAACACAACAACTGTCCCAGAACTGGCAAACATCTTTCTTATTATTTTCTTTAGCTGTACGTTTGTACCACATTGCTTTGCTGGTGGTGGTGATGGGTACAAAGAACTGCTTGGTCCCATTGAGCATCGTTGTCATGTCTTTTCTCTTGCATGGTTTTGATCATGTGCCAGGTGAGGCACATTGCATCTCTGGGGCACATGGCAGCCAACCTTGTCACTTGTCACATGGCAGGAAGAGTGGCCACCTTGTAGTTTTAAGGCACCGGACACGGAATTACGACTATTGTCGATGTGGTCCCGTATTGCTCCCGCCCATCGGGCTTCAGGTAGAATGTGTCGATATGACAGTGACTCACAAACACTTCCTATGGCTAGAACTCTGGTGGACAGGGTGTAGACAGTAATGTGATCAGAACCGCGGATGATGAGGGGTGCTGCTGTTCGTGGGAGTGTGCCTAGCTGTAGACCGGCTAGCTGTAGACCAGGCGTGAGAACAGCCATCACACGACCTATCTGTAGACCAGCGTCTGCGTGACTTTGCAATGAGCTCCACCACAAGACAGGACACACGTCCATGGGCGAGTCCGCAGTTTTCGTTACAACACCACTGCGATCCGGGCTGCATTCGTCACGTGAGGATCAGGCACATAGTGTGTCTGGTTGATTGAAAACTGAACGATGTCCGAGCAGGCGCGAACCAATGGGCAGGGGTTATTCGTGTGAGTGTGCGTTGAGGTGTTAACTCTGTTGTACAGGAAGTACCCAATCTGCCGTATGCCTCACTGGAGTCAAAACCTGTAGCAGACCACCAGTAACCAACAACCTCAGTGTAGCTGTGAACACATGCCTGCGGGGGTCAACGTGCTGAACATCGTCCACCAACTTCTGACGCATTCGTGGACAACACCAGTGCAGTACTAACCATGCTTAGACAGAAGCGCAGGAGTCTCAATGCAGTGATTATGAAGCAAATCACGCGTTATTGGTCATGATAGCATTGCGTCAGGCTCTGCACACTGTCATGTCTCGAGTTGAGCCGTAGGTTTTGCTTTCAGCACGTGGTGCCCATGAGCAGTACCTGTCATACAAATGCCAGTAGCTGTCAGCATCATCACGTGTCCACGACCTCTGTGTTGCACCCGCTACCATCAAAACACAACACGATTTTCTTCGGCTATGCTGCAGCTCTTTCCTTCCGAAACCCTTCATCCAATACCATTTGTAATCGCTAGCACTAGAAGCAAGGGCCTCTTCCAATCCACCGTCTGAACCTAACAGCTACATACCAACCCTTTCATGCAAACAGCCTGCCCATGACCCTGCCTGTCAGGCTGTATGCCAGCAAGCAAGGCGTGGCCGCATCCATGAGGTTCACGCCGGGGTCCAGGGAGGTGGCAAACCCCACCAGCACACACACAGCCACGGCCAGAGCGGCGTAGGACGAGTCGATGGTGAGCTCATGTGTGCATGCAAGGCGCAGGACCGACTTCATGACAAAGTCCAGGTCTATGCCACCTGGGCTGTGTATGTTGCAGTGCTGCTTGAAGAGCGCCTCGACAGCACGTGTGAAGGCATGGGCGTTAGGACAGGCCTGCCGCTCGGACCACTGCAGCAGGTGGTGTGCTGCGCGCGTGCCGTTGCCTGCAGGACAAAATGGAGTGGTGGTGCAGAAAAACGATTGAGGGCATGTTCTGAAATACGCCAAGGATGCATACAGGGATAGTGGCGAGTTTTATTTTTATTTTTGTGTAAGGCCTTTATATAAGGCCTGTCCGTGGCAAGTCAGCAGTATTGGCCCAGTATTGGCAGTGCATCATCATGAGACTGACCCGCTCCTTTCCACACACCTGCTGAACACTTTTGAGTGCGATAGGTGCTGTGGCATTGCTGTTGGCAGGACCAGCTGGTTTCAGTTATTTTCAGCTGGTTTGAGTTTCGTTGAGTTGACCCACCATGTAAGCAGTGTGCCTCTTATCAAGCCCTAACCCGTTATCACTATCGTCTACCCTCATGTTGCACCTCACCACACTCCCAGTCTCACACTACACTAGTCATGACTGGGTCACCACGCATCATCAACATTTCAGCGACACCCCGTAAGAATTGTCCCAGAACCGGCAAACTTCTTTTTTTATGCGCAGCCTCTGTTGCCAGGAGACTAGTGAAGGCTTGCACGCCCATGACGCAGACTGGTTCTGGAGCGGTTTGAGCATATAGTCTCGACCGCCGCCCACAGCATCAGACTCACCTGCAGAGATGCAGTTAAGAAAAGAAATGAAGTGCTGCCTGACCCTTGGCGTGAGCTCCTCCGCCAGACCATAGTCAATCAGCACGATCTGAGGCCGCAAGCGCCCACGGCTTGATGGCGAACCCCCTTCCTTGCCCTGACTGGCTGACCCCTGCCGTGCTGCCTGCGGTTCAGAAGCAGGGCTGTCCATGTCCTGAGCGTTGGCCAGCATGCGGTCGAGGCCTGAGTGTACGCCCTCCACCACCCGGCCCCTGTGGTCCAGCATGCGCACGAGGATGTTCCCCGGGTGAAGGTCCGTGTGCACGAAGTTGTGCCTGCATGCACAGCAGCCAGGAAACACGCAAATAAAGGGACCCGTACACAAAAGCACACCAACGAAAGCTGAAGTTTGTATCAAACACACCACTTCCAACGGCGCTGCTGGACCCTTGCCTGTCACATACAGAACTTGCTGAAGCTGTTGCCTGCGGCAGTAATGTGAATGGTGGGCTATGTGTACATGTGACGGGCGTGTTGAGCTTGTCCGCCTCACGGCTGCTGCATGCAGGCATGGTGCGGCTGATGGGCTGTATACAATGCACGGGACACACACAGCTTGTATGTCCGTGCTTGTGGGCACCAACAAAAGGAGCACGTGCGTAAAAAACGCAGCTTGTATCTGTGTTGGTGGTAAGCAGCCACAGCCCGCTTCCTTTTCTTACTTGAGCAGCATGGCCAGGTATGCATCCACCCCTAGCGCCACCAGTTCCGTGTTGATGGGCGTGCGGCGCCGGCAGAAGTGTGCCACGCTGCGGCCCGCCTCCCAGCTCTCCACAAGCACGCCGGGGGTCACCAGACCGCGCACCACCCGGGGGATCTGAACCTGAAAGCCACGAGGTGAGCGGCAGGCGGGGGGGCAGGATGGGTGACGATCTCAAAGGCAGTAGACAGGTGAGTCCTGGGCCCTGAGGGCGGCACCGCTTATCAGAGTAGTCCATTACAGCCCTCAATGCACCGCAAGCTGGTAGGAACCAGATAGACCCAGACCCGCTTAACCAGCAGCAGTGAGAACCGACCAAAGCGTCAACCACTACTTGGTGCGCCAGCCAGCTTTGGCACAGAGGCCGACACTGGGTGCACTTGGTTTTGTTCAATACACTAATTCCAGACGCATTGGAAGTCAACACTGCCTGCACCAGCACCAGCCCTCCCTGCCCTGACTCTGATGAGATCCTAAGTCTGTCCCAGGCTTTACCATTGCGTTGGAGGCGTTAAAGTCCCTGCCTGCCCTGTTGAGGTGCTCTGCCTCCACCCGCAGGTCGGTCTGGGCGGTCATTGTGTGGCTGAACTGGGCCAGAGTCTCCTTCAGGCTCAGGCCCCGCAGCATACGCACCCTGCACCAGGCGCACGCAGCCCTGTATCTTCAAAGGAAATCCACCGTTGTGTAACTGAGCAGCACCTTCTACCATTGGAACGCACAAACTGGCTCCTCAGAATGTTATGCGACTTGTTTGTCTTTCGAACACACTGCTACAATTTTGCAATTTAGTGTTTAGTGTCGTCGCGGAGCACACCTTACACAAGTAGCTCCTGTGCGTCCCAAGGCCTGCCATGCACGCCTCCAGGCGGAAGCCCTGCCCTGCATCGGCCCTAGCCCTTGACCATACGCTCCACACTATCTCGTCTGCCACACTCGCAAATCTGCCCTCCTTGCTATTGCATGGGTCCCAGCCGCAGCCTGGGCAGATGCACTCGCCTTCTTGCCGCTGCCATTGCCCCACCACTCTCACACGCGCCAGTCACCCACCTGCTGGTGAGTCCCGCGATGGGCTTGAGTATCCTGAAGTCGCGTGCGATCGCCTCGGCCACTCCCGGGTGCCGCACCTTGACGGCCACCTCGATCACCCCCGACTCGCTGTCAGGGTCGGACAGCAGGCCTCGGTGCACCTACGGGGCCACAGGACAGACACTCAAGCAACTCAACACATTGCAGTACAGACCAACGGACGTTCATGACAGCAAATTCGCCAGAAGCAAGTCATTCAATGGACTCGTCAGGCGGCAGCTCCGGAGCTCTCTTTGGCAGTGCAATCCTTGCCTTTGAACTGGTCGATGCGTGCTTCCTTAGCTGCCCTATTGCTGCCCTGATGCTGTGCCGTCCTTATTCATTACTGTTGCTGATGGGATGGGCTCAAGTTTGCTGATTTTGAGTGCGAGTAAAGGCTACAAAGACAGCATTGACATGCAATGTTTCGTAAGATATGCAGGACAACTACGTATGTCCCCATCGCCACCACCATCTCGCCTTGCAGCCACCACCAGCACGCCTGCCCCTCAACCTCATGAACATAAGTGGTACTTGCTCCCGGGCAGCGCTTGCACCTGACACCACACACCTGCGCGATGCTGCCTGATGCGACGGGTTTGAGGTTGAAGGACACGAACAGCTGTTCCAGCGGCATGCCAAATGCGCGCTGCACCTCCCGCCGCGTGACCCGCGCGCTGTGCTGTGGCGCGTCCTGGTGAAGGGAACCCAGGGCTTCGCAGAAGTCCTGAGGAAACAGGTCCGTGCGTGTTGCCGACCATTGACCCCACTGCAAGGCAAATACAACGACTCGCCTTTTCAAGGTGAAACCAGGCCAGAGTGGCATGAGTGATTGCGCATGATCAAAGCGCAATGGCTCAACACAAACTGATGATAGGCACATCTTGTAGATTTGAACATATGATCAGGTCCGGACTTTGCAACGGGAGAAAATCGGACTGACGGCAGACTGTGGCGTGAGCGATGCACTTTGGTACGGACAGCACAAGGTTGATGGATGGACAGATCATTCACGCAAAGATAGTCCAAAGCTTATGACATACGAGTCTTGTGATACTGATTCCCATGCAAAATGCAAGCAGCCACAACCGGCATCTATGTGCACTAGCCCTCATGGGGACTCCTGATGTGACAGGTACACCTTGGACCCTGACCCTTTGCTGCCCTAGTCTGGTCCACCAACAACAGTACTAGCACCTGGTGCTGTCAGCCGTCCATTGCCCCACCTTGATAAAGGCCGCCCCACTGCCATGGCAACCCATGACCAGCAGCCGCCACGCAGCCATGCGCGCCCTCAAGGCCACACGGCAACCCAGCCCATTGCGCCGCCTGGCTGGTTCGCCAACAGCCAGCTGCTGAGACTGCTGCTGTTGCTGTGAGGGTTGACACATGGCAGACACCACGAGCAGCATCACACCAATGGTGAGGAAGGGGAGAAACACCAGCACCAGTCGCACAGCACGTAAGGCGAGCGTTGCAGACTCAGTGAAAGACGCAGGCGATTCTGGCGGGTTGTGGTCCGCTAGCCCGTACAGCATCAAGCCTTGGCCGTCCCCGGACGCCAGCTGTGCATTCCGCACGGCCACCTGCCAGACGTCGGGTTCCGCACTCCCGCCATCCCCCGGCCTCTGGCTATCAGATTGCGTTGCGGTCCCGCTAGCTGCCCTGCCACTCACAGACCCCTCCTCACCGCCTGGACCCCGAGCACCAGACATAGGCTCGAGGGCAGAGTCCGGAGTGTTGTCTTTGCTGGCCGGAGGATCCCTGCGCTGTACATCATCTGCACCAGCAGCATCGGTCGTTTCCTTGCCACTCACTGGTAGCGGTTTATGGTTTTCTGTATCACCACCTCTGCTGCTAGCACTGCCGCCTCCGTTGCAAGAGGGGTTGTGCTGTGGGCTGAACGCCTGCAGCTGGTCTGCTTCAGTGACAGGCGAGCCACTGTGGCTGGGTGGCGGACTTATCCGCTTGGCAGCTGGCTCTGGTACAGAGTCAATGTGTCCGTGGCACTGCGGGCGCGCCGCCGTCACCACTGCCAAAGCATCTGCCTCCACATCTGGCACTTGCTGCTGTGAGCCATGCACACTAGGAGGTTGTGCTGGCACGCTATCAACATCGGGCGCTGTTGTCACTGGTGGCGTTGGCTTGGACACGCTGCCTGCTTTTGCTTCAGAAGCTGCAGGAGCTTCTGTCAGTGACTCACTCTGCGTGCTCTGGTGATTCACACCACGGGGCCAGCAGGGCAAGGACAGGGACAAGCACAGCCGGCCGTCATGCATGTAGTTGGCAGCGTTGGGAGATGCATGGGGCCAGAGGGCGCCCAGGGCATGTGCATGGGGTGTGTTGCGGCTGCCGTGTGAAGTGGTGGTGGGCAGGAGGGAGGCGGCCTGTGCAAGGTCCATCAATGGCTTGAGAGGGGGCGAGGGATGTAGGTCGGACAGGTGCCGGGCGACTCGCCGCGCCGCGCGCTTGTGTGCCGCATGCCAAGCCTCCTCCGCAGCAACACCTGCACATGAGATGCATGTGCAGCCTCTGTTGCCTTCCATCAGCATAAACAATAGAACCCGTCAAGATATGTTCTTAGCCACAAGACTGGGTACATGCTGCAGCTTTGGCCCGTTCATCACGCCTGAACGGCTTCCGTACACGTGTCAGACCTCATGTTGTGTGCTGCAGGCAAAGGGGTGATGCTGAGCCCATGTGCGTGGGCCAGAGCTTACATCCACGAGCAGCATGCCACTTTCCCAGCCACCAGGCCAATGCCAGCCTACAGGCCTGCACCTGCTGAGTGCTTGTTGGGCTCTGCCTCTGATACCAGGCAGGCTCACCTGGCCTGACCTTCCCATGCCGTATGCTCCTGGTGAGGCCGTTATAGTCGTACATGACCGCCAGGAGGCCCACCAGCGCCTCACAGGAGCCGCACACAGCGGGGCACAGTGCATTGAGGGACCAGGCACACAGCCGAAGCAGGGCGGCGGGACCTGGAGGCAGCAGAGGCGCAAGCATGGCGGCTGAACTTGGTTCTAGGGCCGCAAGCTTGTTCTCAGCTTGTTTCTAAAGCCCCAGTTTGATGTGAGCCGATGGCCAGAATGTTGGCTCGGTTGGGAGCTGTGATTGGATGGTTGGCTGTCTGTGGTCGAGGCCTGGTCGGCTCGCACCTGTTGTGCTGTGCTGAGTGTCATCGTTTGAAGGTGAAAACGCACAAGCTGCCAACTCCTGCTTGCAACCTTACCTGTCACCAGCTGCACTGCTGCCGCCACATTGCCCCAGCGCCTGCGCAGGCGCTCAGTCCCGCTGGGCTGCTGCTCCGGCCGCCTCTGCTCCGCATCACTGATATGCTGCGGTTTGGTCTCGGCCCCATCATCTGTCAAACCCTGTGCCTTGCTCCTCCTCCCCTTCCACCCAGTAGCCGCAGCGGCCCCACACCGCCATGCCAGAGGCGCAGCCAGGGCACAGCACCCAGGAAGCGCTAGCGCTTGTATAGAGGGCCCAAGCACGTCTGGTAGCATCACGTACGCAAGCGCGAGTGCTGCTGTGTGTGTGAGCAGGCGACTGTAGGAGCAGAAGCAGCCTGTCCCCTGCTGGCCGCTTGAGACATCGAGCCTACCAGGCATGTGGAGAAGGCCTGGTTGGGCGGACATGGCATGATCGGAGTTGTCAGTGTTGCATGGGTGGCTGGTTGCATGCCCGCCTGCTGCGGCTGATGCAGCATGAGGGTGTTGGTGGGCAACGGAGAGGCTGATAAGGCTGAGGCGCAGGTCGGGCCACTTGCGCGCATGGTGGCTGTGCGCCAGACTGAGCGACAAGGGCAGGCGGGCGCACACGTGCATCTGGCCCACGTGGACAGAAACGCCTGCACGGCAAACACTAGGAAAGAATGCAATGTGCCTTCCGCATGGTTACATACAACGATCGCCCTGCGGACAAGCCCACTCAAAGCTTGCATGGGCGGCATGTAGAGGTGTGCCAGTGCCATGACCATCGGCCTGACCAGCCTACCGTGTGCCGTGAGCATGGCACATGCATTGTTGCAAGCCTTCTACGTGTAACCATTCCTGTAAGACGAGTGTACACGTGCCTCTGTCACTGACCCGGCGCCTCGTGCAGGTTTTGCTTGTCCGATGCCCGTCCATCCTTGCACAGCAGCGGACTTAAGACCAGCCTGAGTGCAGGCAGGCAAGCAGGCCCTGGTCAGTACTTGCAAAGAGTAAGCACACCGCTCCACACTCCATTGCTGCGGGGCAATCCATAGATGGAACCTGATGAGGAACTTTAGTATTCACACCCATGGCGAGTGAGTGGTGTCGTTTTACGTCTGTATCAGCTACCTGACCACAAACTTTCAACATCGGCACTCGAAGCAGAGCCAGATGATACATACTCAGGGACAACTCCTGTTCTGCACACCAACCTCAGCTAACCCTGTTGCATAAACGTGTGCACAGACACACATGCTCATGCTTTGCTAGGACCTGTCTCTTCCTCTGCCTACTCACTTGCTCCTGCGCTGCCCCTTGTCCCGCCTGTCCTTCACACCACCAAACGCACACGCCTTTAACCGCCCTGCCGCCTCTCTTCCCTGAAGGAGAGCGCCTTGCTGGACATCCCCAGCATGGTCGCTTTGGGCTGCACCCTCTGATGCTGAGACCGCCATGCACGACGCCAAGTCAAATTGTCAGACTGGTGAAACCTGCAAATACGGATGACGAGGGGTGCTGCTGTTCGTGGCAGGCCATATAATCAAGCCATGTGCAGGGCTGTGGGAATCTTCGGCCACCCGCCCCTAGGACTGATGCTTATCCTTTTTCGATGACGCCTCTCTTGCCTTGAAACGGAGAGCATGTAGGAGGCTGTGTCTGCTGTGACTTTTGACGCGCTTTATCATCCGCTGGGTTCTACACGTTTTGTCTATCTTTTGTGATGCCACTGATGCCATCACTTGTGCTGGTGCTCATGGTGAGCTTCTGTGATAGTCTTCTGCCCATGTCAAAGCCAGGAAGTGCGCATCCTCAAATGAAATGGATATTCTTAGTGAGTTGGTGGCAATGACCAGATACCTTATTTGTTCTTGCCTGTTCCAGCCTTAATGGAGCCAGGCAGGAACTGAGCTGAGGCACATGTATGATGCAATAGCGCAGACGGTGTTTTCTCACCTGAACACTCACACGCCTTTCCCACCCGCGAACTTGCCCCTGACTGGCTTCGACACACACCTGCTTGTCCGATCAGACTCACGGCGTGCCAACTATCACATCAAGAGCTTGCACGCACGCTGACATGATGCCGATGGCCACTTCCAGAGTTCCAGAGATGCAGATAAAAACGGTTACGTCATGGTCTCCAACTGGTTGCGTCTAGGCTGAAGATATGATGCGACTGCTGCGATGAAACTCTTGCCATCAAAAGCTCGGTAATCATGACGCGTGGTGGTTGAAACGGGCAGTTTGATATCTCAAAAAGCTGTCTGTCATTCATCTGGTTGCGTGCAGATGGATGAGAAGGCTTAGCTTCAGCTGCTGTCCTGGAAACGAGAGGCCTGAGGATAGGATGGTAGCTCGGCCATGAGGATGGCTCGACAGAGATGGCATTGCGGGCCAGTGTCACGGCTGATGTGCACGTACAGTCACTGCTCCAGCGCAAGCCAACAGCGGCGTGACGAACAACGCCATCCACCCTTGAATGGACTGTGTGCCAATGGCCCGAACCTGGCCGAGAGTTTGACTGTGGTTGCTGCTGCAGCAGGACCTCTGCCACTTGCCGCTTGTTAGGTTGTGTCCATCTAAAATGCCAGACGAGCACCAAATTCTCCGACCACTGGGCAAACAAAGTGCACAGCGATCAGTAGCAGACTTGTAGCAGACGCTGGCTTCCAGAACCTACGCACACTACCTGACTGGTTGTGGTTGCTGCTGAAAGTAACTCTGCCGCATGAGCTGACTAGAGAAAGTGCACAGTGATCAGTATCAGACTTGCATCGCAGTTTGGCTAACGGAAACTACGCATCATGGGCCAGTGCACAGTCTTGACAAGGCATCAGCGAGAGGAAGTGCCACACTGTGCTCTGCTGCAACCGAAGCATTGGTGGCAGCAGCTTGCTGTGGGCACAAGCAGCTGCACAAGCAGCTGGCACACTTCCAAGTGTCTACCACTGGCTGCAGCATAGCGTATTGTACCATACATTAGGGCCTGGCTCCCCAATATATTATCACACACGGATAGCTTGCCTGCGCCTGCTGCCCTCTTGAGACCTTCTCCCTTCTTGTACGCCATGCCGCTTGCACAACCAGGAGGTCAGATGCCACAGGTGCCTGCGTGCGAGCCGGAGACGTCTCAACACGAGTCTGCAAGATAGTTCACAAGCGTTAATCTCCATCATTATTGTCGAACTATCTTGCAGACTCGTGTTGAGACGTCTCCGGCTTGCCACTTGGCAGGACAAGTCAGTTGGCAAGTCTAAGCCTGACTCATCCCACCGCCTGAAGTCGGTTCAGCCGGCCCGGGATTCGCGACTACGAGTGAAAATTGCTGTTTCCGGCTGACCGCTCTTAAAAATGCATGGATAAGTGGTTTCCGCTTCCTGACCGAAATCCGTGATGCCATCAAAACTCGAGAAGACAACAAAGAAACCCATGGGGAAGGGGCGCATCAGCGCAACGCCACTAACCTGTCCCAATTGTAGACACCTTTCGTCCTGCCTTCATCGGTGACCTCAGGCTCATCATCGCTGCCCGTCAGATCGATTACGTCAGCCTGTGGCACCGAGTGTGCCGCGCGCACACCGGAGGTCGCTGATATAACGATCTGACAGGCAGCGAGGATAATGGCTTGGAAGAATTGCGTCAGGCATGGACATGCGTATCTGCAGATGCAGCTGTTAAGTCTGCATTGGCAATCTGGCAATCTGGCATGTTCTATGCAGAACTGTGCGGGCAGGCTATCAAGGTAGCGATGCGTCAGCCAGAGCAGCAGCCAAAGGCTACTTGTGCATATGCCAGCTGCTATATAGCCGGGGGAACATCCCAGCCGGGTCAAGCAGCAGTAGAAGGCTGGAGTACTGCATGGTCATGCCATCTGTTGGTGTGCCTGGCAGTTGGGCACGCTGGGCGGATTTCGGGTGTTCTTTTGCAAGCTCATGAAGTGTCTAGCGACCAGAATGCTCCAAAAATGAATATGCCACCAAAACAGGTTTTCCGTCGCCACGTTGTGCAAGCTGCCACTGTGTAAGGTGTCCTGTTGTGCATGCTTATATGAACGCTGAATTAATACAAAGGCGGAGTTGTTACGAACGCTCTGGACAAGGACAAAATAGGAACGTCAAATAAATACAGGAGTTCTTTGGACGCCTGACGTGCTTTTGGGCATGATCGATGAGAGAGGCATGGTGATGGCTATCCTGCCGCTGTTGTTCTTGGATCGCCCTGGACTGCCTCTCCCCCGGCCGTTATCTGTCCCGTAGTCATCCACTTCGGACCCGCGTATGGGGCTGCCCTTCAGCCTGCGCAGAACATGCGGACAATTGAGACGGTGAGTGACGCAGTCCGGGTGGACGGTGGGGGACACAGTCTGGGTGGACGGTGAGGGACACAGCCCGGGTGGACGGTGAGGGACACAGCCCGGGTGGACGGCGAGGGACACAGCTCGGGTTGACGGCGAGGGACACAGCCCGGGTTGACGGCGAGGGACACAGCCCGGGTGGACGCAGGCATACATTTGAAGGGCAAGCGGGCAGATGACTAAAATATATCCGAGATTGTAAACGAATGTTGCACAAAGCAGGTTGCAGCTGCCACCACTCAGGGCTTGGTAATGCATATTTCTGTTTGCGTGTCAGATCTATGCTGATCCTATGCAATGAAAGGACATTTAAAGAAAGCACCATCCTACCTGCTGATGAATCCCTGTTCATGCGCACGTGCCACTCACCCGCTCGTGCGCTCCTCTGCCAACCTCCGTAGTTCCCCTGCATTGATACCCGGTCCATGTGGCGACCCTGCATGCCCCGCTGGCATGCCTTCCAGTTTGGGGAGAAACGTCCCACGTGCCTTGGCATCTCCTGAGGGCGTGCCTCCATTCTGTGTTCGTATTTCGCGGTCGCATGTGAGACACCTAAGCAGCAGCACACAGCGTGTGTTGTGATGATGAGTCCGCAGCCCACTGAACAGCGGCCCCGCAGGTGTGCCTTGTCCTTTCTATCTCCTTCCAGTATCTCAGTGCCCTCTCCTGAAACTGCATGTGCGACCTGCTTCAGCGTCCTAATAGGTGGCCGACACGTGCGCTTGAGCTCAGTTTGGAGTGCTGGGACAGTTGCTTGTTAAAGGGTGTAGTGTGTCTGCATTGCCTGGCCCGCCCACTCCAACTTTCCCTCTCGCAGACAGGAGTGATGGTCCGTGCCTTACACATAGCACAGATGCAGAGGGACCAAGACTGCACACTCACTTGAATCTCGTGGCGCTGGACCCAGTGCCTTTCACACCATCTGCTGTGTCCGGCCGCACGGCTAGCCAGTCCGCCATGCCACTGACTGACTGCGCCAGGGAAGCTTGCTGGGCAGCCAGTTGCCGCATGTCCGACGACAACGCGCATTTTTCTATCGCTTCTTCTAACGTGCCAAGGTCGGATAGCTTGGCCACATCTGCGCAACAGTTGGGGGCAATTGATGAGCGCTGGCAGCTCTTGAGCAGCAGCGCAGCTTACAGCCTGCAACCCAAGCCCGCTCTGGCACGTGCCTTCTGGCGTCAACGAACGACCAATGCGTTTGCTTGTCGGCAAGACGACCGGGGTGCTGCACTATGAACGACCGGAATCATTTGCTGTCGCTCTTCGCTCACCTTCCAATACGTCCTGCACCGCGAGCGCGACTTCACTCTTGATGTCGCCCACGGTGCCTTCTAGCTTGCTGATACGGTTGTGGAACAGTGTATCCATGTCTCTAGTCTCGTTGGTGCGTTTGAACTGCAGTCAGGAGCAACACAACGTGCATCAACGTTTGAGCCTACTGGCCCAGTGTCCGCCCCACACATTCAAACCCCCACATGCAGGGAAGCCTTCCCCACGACAAACATCCAATGAAATCTCGCGTCCTCATACCGGGGCCAATCGCACTATCCTTTTGCCTTGCCTGATCTTTCAGGTCCGACAACTGCTCCTTGATGGGCGCCAGCTGCTGTTCCCTGATCTCCACCAGACCTGCCGTTGCCTCCGCCGCCTCCACCGTCAGTGCCTCCACCCGCGAGCCTAGAGCACTGAAGTCCGCGAAGGACACCTCGGGCTCACGCTTCATGTCCTTGCGCACCTGGACAAACGAACAGCGCGTGTGCAAGAGTCGGTCCCATGGTTTTTGAAGTATGGGCGTGAGCCCAGGGAAGACCGTGGCATAGCAACATCATAAAACAGCCTGGAAGCAGTCTGTTGATCAAGTGACATGCTTGATATGCGCGGCTCCTTGCCGACCACTGCCACTTGTACTGTCCAAGAACCAACGACGCATACACCAGGAAGCTCACCTGCGATATCTCTGCCATGATGTTCTCCCTCATTTCCACTCCTGACGCCTCTAACACGGCAATGCGCAGAGACAGGCTGTCTTCAGATTCAGTCACCTGCGTAGCGAAGTGCACACACAACCTGCTCACGCGCGGCCCTAAAGTGTGTGCCAAGCGACTGACTGCAATTGCAACACGGCTCTTGTACCGAAATGTTTGCCATCTCCCAGGGTGCTAGGCCTGCATGTTTCAGCTGGTGCCGCTCACAGATTCATGCCGTTCATCTCAGTGCAATCCTCGTTGGCACATTCGCCCACCTTTGTCTGGACGCCGCTTAGCCCAGTCTGCAGCTCGTCCACGAGTCCCCTCAACCCCTCGGCCTCGCTCCTCAACCCCTCAACCTGAGCTAGGACCTCAGCCATGCGCACGCCTGTCGCGCTGCGTGCCAGCGATGGCGACGCAAGGCCTTCACCTGAGCTGGCAGCGGCGTCGTTTCTCACTGGCCACAGGCCCACTGACAACCCACTGCCTGGCCGACCCGGTTGCTGGGCGCTGGACTTGGCCTTGGCGGTTGACGCGTTAGCTGGAGAGGAGGTTGTGTTGGCCGCAGGGTGGAAGGACACAGCACGGTCAGTGTCAGGGCTTGCATCGCCCAAGCTTTCGGGCATAGCGTCTTCGTCTGCTGCGTTGGCCATTGGAGTGTACTGCATGACAACAAATATGGCGTGTGCTCAGTTCAAGGAGCCCAGCGGCTGTGGATGATATCGATCAGCCGCATCAGCTCCATTACATTTGGGCGCAGCACTACCCTGCCGGGTTGCAATGCTTTTGTTACGGACTCCAGTGATACGCAAAGCAGCTGGTCCTTGCAGGTCGTCCAACACACGGCTCGTTACCTTGCCCGCAGGAAACCTTTATGCTCTACTGTCCTGATGGATTGCATATCCATGGCCGTTCCCTTGGGTCTACCCATGGGTCAACATTACCCCTTGGTGCCAACTTCTGACCGACTCATCTTCATAACACAAGCCATCATTCAGTACTTGCCTGCGGCTGCACATATCCCCATACACCGGCAACAATTGTAACGTGCATCCCCACACTGCCTGTAGCCGCAACACATACAAGCCAGCACTGTCATCTCCCGTACAGATATTCCCGTGCTCCGCAGGCCCCATTCTGCCCTACCTGATGGCGCCCCTCCCTCCCCACCAGGCACACACGCTAGTCCCTGCCCACCCCCCGCTTTGGACCTACCTCGGTGTCAGGTATCTCCAGTCCCAGCTCCAGTGCCATCTGCTCCACCGCCAGGAGCTTGCCCCCCAGGTTGTACACCCCCGCCATCCTGGACTCCAGCGCCTCCAGCCTTGCTTCCGCCTGTGTGCTCAGCGCGGCACCCGTGGGGGGCTTGACGTCCAGGAGGCTCCGCATGCTGGTGCGCCGCGACGGCGGGGAGGCCAACTGAGGGTTGCTCGGGGCTGGGGGAAGACCACCCTCAGGGATGGTGGAGACCTGGAGTTTGCCACGTTGCATGCATGCAGGTGTGATGTACAGGTGTGGAACCTACGGCAGGTATGGTTGCTGTGCATGGCAGCACATGCGCGGTGTGGAGTGGAAAGCTCTTAGTGGGCCATGCGACCCTCTAGCCTCGCATGGACTTCTACGTAGTCGCGTTCTGGTATGGCGGGCTCAAGAGTTCCTCAGTATAGACTGGACTGCTCAAAGAAGAAAATGCTGGTGAGCAAACTAGGGGCTGCTGCTGCACCTGCAATCAATTGCCAATCTGGCCACGTCTGCTACACTGCAAATCAGTTCACTGCAATTGACCTTGGCTGGCTCGTGCAGGGGTCCTTACCCTGAGCTCGAGGTCATCCAGCCTCTGCAGCATCTCCTGCTGGTGGAAGGGACTCAGCTTCTCGTGGTTGATGGACCCAAGCGCGTCCTCACAGCACCGGATGCGGCCGAGCAGCTCCTCACCGTTGATGTCACGCGCTTCGATGCGCTCAATCTGCAAATGCGCATGGGGTGATAGGGGGAGGCGGGGCTGTGCACCCGTGTATGCGTCATGATCACACAACTCATCATACCTAGCACACGTTAACCAAAGCATGTCCCATTCCGTGTATGAGCCGGCAGCCTGGGTACGGTCAAGCAGACCATCCAGACCTGGAAACATGACCTAACCCAACAGGAGTCACACTAAAAAAATGAAGTTTGCCAGTTCTGGGACAATTTCCCGGAACGCCACTGGAACCAGTGTAGGGCCTGGTAATAGTGAGTGGCTCGGTGGGTCTTGGATTTAGGCCGTCTTTTGGGTGTGCTTTC
Organism: Chloromonas sp. AAM2; assembly: GCA_004335635.1. Classification (NCBI taxonomy): domain Eukaryota; kingdom Viridiplantae; phylum Chlorophyta; class Chlorophyceae; order Chlamydomonadales; family Chlamydomonadaceae; genus Chloromonas; species Chloromonas sp. AAM2. Next base: position 2,177 of record QAXH01002536.1, on the reverse strand, counting down.
TCACATATTCCTTAGATTTGCTATATCTACTAACCACTGACATAATTTCGAGCTATGTTACATGTAAAACCGTATCAATGCACCTATATTTCATGTCAGATTGTAACAATTTGTGATTACTTCCTAGCCCATTACGAGACATCACAACTTGAATACATTATGAGACAACACGTCATCAGGATCTTGTGCGCTTGAATGTGCACTGAAAACTCAAGATAAACTGTTTTTTTTGTCACCACGCAGCGCAATATCCTCCTGCGTGTGAAGTTGTCCTATAGCTTCGGGACATCACGTTGTAAACGTGGTCATGCAACTCTGGGCGACTCCCCCCCTCCTTCACCTTGCCCTGTCCAACATAAGCTCACCCTCTTCTGTAAATCCCCGAACAGGGCGGCTTGTGACTGTATCCTGGCAAACATGGTCTCCAATATCACCTGCGCGGCCAACCAGGTTCTCCGCAGTAGCAGTCATGACTTCAATTGGCCGATGCTAAGACGCTCCTATGGCGTCAGCTACTATACCTGTAGCGGCGTCTGGACCATCAGCGGTTGCTTGAGCGCCTTAGCGAACTCGGTCCGCTCCACCTCATCCCAACCCAGCTTTGCAGTCGGCTGCCGTGTTGCCATGACTCGTGGTTAATGGTTAACTTTTGATGCTTGCTTGTGGGTTTGCTTGCGCTCAAGGTAGGACAAACATTTGGACGTACTTGAGATCAACGGCAAGTCGCGTGAAGGAAAGTTGTGCCTCAACGAATCAGACTTCGACGCGTTGCGGGCTTGTTCAATCCCACCGGGTACGGGCCGGAAAGTACGGACCCGTTTCTTTTCAAAATTACCAGAAATAAACCAGGGTGTTCCCCCTGTTCCTCAACTCACTTCTGCTGTGTGACTGTCTTGCAATAACTCAAGAGTCCAGCCCATAGTCCATCGGACCAGCGCGTGTATCTGTTGCTGGAGTTTATGTTTGGGACTCCCATGCTCCTCAGGTTTTTAGCCGTAGCGCCGTAGAGTCAGCAGCTCACCAGAGGTCCACGAAGACACGTTTGTGCGTCTCGAGGTGCGGAAGGCCGAACTTTTGCCGAGCTTCTCCGTTCGTCACGAATCCGCACACAAGAGATGTGTGGGATATGGAGAGAGAGTGCTTCAGGCTCTTGAAGGCAGTTTGACCCGTTTGGCTTCATCGGCAGGATGTCCTGCTGTTGAATGACGCCTTCCATACAATCAAACTGTTGCCTTCATGCATGGACCCCGTGGCGAACAGGGCACAACGCCAGCCAGTCACTGGAAGCCGGCATCATCTCAAGCCTGGCTGTCGCACCGTTGTCACCACCAACCTTTGCTCAACAATGCCCATTCAGTGCTTGGGCCTTATGTTGACTGGACTGCCACTGGCCGTATGCCCACTGATTGTACGGGCTTATGAAGCAACACGTCTGTGCTGGAACCATACCGGCACATCTGAGTGTGGACCGACAGGCGAACTCAGCATGTGAGAGAGCAGACTTTCCAGTGCCGTCAGAGGATGTCGTCAATTTCCAATGCGGGGTTGCCTACATAACTTTCAAGGTATGCTGCTTTGATTACCAGACATCTTACCTCAAGTGAGACCGCTCAAGGTCAGTGTGTACTGCGATTGTTGGTGTGCTGCCCACTTTGGCGTCCAGTGAGGCTTACGCATGCAGCCAAAGTGCTTGCATCCGCTGCCAGTGGGATACAGTCTCCATGACATATTGCAAGATGACCAGGTTTCCAGCGGTCGTATTCTCGACATGGACGCATCGGCTCTCTTGCTGTCGCTCTTGCCTGCAGGGCCCTGTAGTCGGGTCACCGGGCTGGTCGTGTCTTATTGATAGAGCCATTTGAGTGGCTGCCAAAAGAGCAGGCGTCAATGGTAGCTGCAGCAACGCCTGTGTGCTGAGACATGCTCCGACAGGTATACATGGCCTGCAGAAGATGCTCTCCGACAGGTATACATGGCCTGCAGAAGGTGCACGGCGACCCATGCCGCCAGCAGGTACGTTCGTCAGAATGCTTGCCAAAAGCTGAGCACATCGATACCCGTATGTGATGGTGACATCTGTTGGACCGGGTCCGTTCACCGGGAGCCGAGAATCTTCGGATTGTTTCTCCAACCCTACCCATCCTTGAGTCACCCAATGCCATCGCACACAATGCCAT
>QAXH01002534.1:0-15196 GCA_004335635.1 Chloromonas sp. AAM2 | reverse complement strand
TTGAATTGAAAGTGCGCCGCAGCCTGGCAGCCGGCAGTGCTGCCGCCGGCCCCGCCCCGCCCCCTGCCCCCGCTGCCGCCGCCGTCCCCTACACGGCCCCCCAGACGCTCGTGATCACCAAGGCTGCACCCCTGGACTCCATGAGGACCATGGAGGAGTCCATGGACGAGAGCCTGGTCACGGTCATCTCACCAAAGGCAGGTGGCGCAGGGAGCAGCACTCGGTGCCTTCGAACGCCACGCAGATGTCTAGCCATTGGCAGAATGTCTTGGCTTATGCCGAGTCCTGCCGTTACTGGCACATCGCCAGTGACAGTGCACTGCAGCGGATTGCACACTTGTGTTTTGGAGCTAGCATCTGTGTATAGACGTATATCAGCTGGAGTAACCTGCTCCATTTGTCAACCGTGTGCAGGTCGGCATTTTCCGCCGGGGCCGGTACGCCGCGGGCAAGCGTGTGGGCAAGGGCAACACCGTCAACCAGGTACGAGTAGGGCCATCTTTCACACAAGCGCGTTGAAGCGTCTGCCAGTCTCAGACAAGACAGAAGTCAAGCCGTTCATCCGCCTACCAGCGAAGCACTGCTGCAAAAACCTCAGACGACATCCTCACATACTTGCTTTGCAATCTCATCACATGCTCACTACCATGACATTAATTTCCGCGTGTGATGCAAGCTCATTGCTTTGGGCCATTCTGCTGTGTTCGATGGTTGCTTTTGCCACTTGTCGGCTGCTGTTTACAGGGTGACCAGGTGAAGAAGGGCCAGACGCTGGGCTATGTGGAGCAGCTCGGGACATTCGTGCCCGTGGAGGTGCGTCTTGGGGAACATTTGCATTCGTCTTTAAGCAGCCCTGTTTCATCTTCAAACAGCTGGGCAGGCATAGAAGGAAGCAGACCCAGGCAGGCAGACGACCAGCAGCTGCTGCATTACCAAGAGCTTTTAAGCTACATCTGGTACTCAGTTGGATCCCCCACAGCCGCCTGCCTTGAGCAGCTGTCCAAGCAAAGTTCATACGTTGTGTGAACGAACATACATGTATGAAATGGACAGTCACACTTGCGAGCATACCAGTGGCACCAGTACACTCATGGGCATCATTACGGTCAGGCCACACGGTACCCCAGACCAACCAAAACAAGTGCTTAGCAGCAGCCGACATCACCATGCTAGTCAAAGCATGAGCCCATGCGCGTTTGTTGGTGCTGTTTGTGCACTCAGGCGCCCCAGGCCGGCGAGGTTGTCAAGTTCCATGTGGACGAGGGTGCACCGGTGGAGTACCGCCAGGACGTGGTGGAGCTGGCGCCATTCTTTGGCGGCCACATCATCGGAGACTCAAAGTACGCCTAAGCTGCTGATGGCCACGCTGCTGCCGGGAGCAACACATTGTACTGCGCCAATTCCAAGTCCGTTTGGTGGCCCCATTCCCAGACTGATGTGGCTCCATTCTTAGGCCTGGGTTGTTGGCTCCATTCCCAGGCTGGATTGGACATTAGCAGCACCTGGTGCCCGTGAAGTAGTGGGCACTGAAGAGGCTGGGTCAGGAATGACGGGCCCACTTTGGGCTATAGGGTGATCCGAACAGGAAGCATGAGGCTGCATATGTTAACTGATTGATCAACGTAAGTGGTAATCCAGGGCCCTCAACACAGACAATTTTGAGCTGCATGCGCCGGCTGGCTGCTGCTGTAGTTGAGCGTCAAGGTTGTTGATGTGCACTGGCATTTCAGCAGTGGATTTCCCTTCTGTTCATTACCAATAGCTGTGAACGTGTGTTGGGCACGTGGCAAGCAACAGACACTCATGCAAATGCCATAGTCTCTCTGCACATTGTAACTGAGGATTTCAAACGGGCCAATCTGTGCATGGTCAAAAAAGATGTTTGCAAATTCTGGGACAATTTCCTGTCACGCCACGGAGCCAGTGTGGCAACAGGGGAAGGGGACAGCTTCAGGGGATTAGACTGCGGATATTGGCACATTGAACTGGCACATTGGGATGGGATCTAGAGACAAACCAATCCATCCAAAAAGCGAACAAGTTGCTGAATCTTTCAAGGTGAGAGGAACAGCCGACATGATAATTCGTTGGTTGCAACGCGCCTAGAGCGCTTTTCCACGCCCGTAACCGCCAAAGATCAGCTAACAGTCCTTCGCTGACCTTCGCGCCCGCCTTCGCCTGCATTTGAGCAGTGAACTCACTAAATCCCAAATACCACATCTTTTTACCTTCCACGGAACCCTTTCTCCGACACTCTCAGTCCTTGGAGACGCGATGCTACCTGCCGCGGCGATGCTGCGAGGCATTGCAGCAGGCAGCTTTCAGGCTTGGAGGACGCTGAGCCGATGCGCCAGGTGCGTTATACGGCCTTAGTTCAAGTCAATCATCATATGTCGTAAGAGTCATCACAGTCATGCCCTTGCAATGCTTGAGCCTTTGTGGCTCATCAAGTGGTGTATCCCACCGACAGTAATGCACAAATCCTATTGAATGCTGCAGGATTGTTGGCTCTCAGAGCATCCCGACTTCTGCCGGTGTGTCAAGCACCCAGCTGCGAGGATGTGCCACCAAGAAGCCACCCCAGCTTGAGTCCCTCTACCTGAGCCATGTAACTTCTTACGGTTCCATAACACCCCTGTCACTGGGCTTTATCAATCATTTTGAGCGGCATATTCCCAAAGTCGGCTTCTTCTCGCCTATCTCTGTGCCTTCCTCTCCAGGGACCAACGTGGGCCACCATGCAGACCTGTGAGTGTGTATGTACATCTGTTTTCAGCAGGGAAGGCGTCAATGGACAACGGGGTGTGATGTTTACTAGCCTGACTACCCCGAGAAAAAAAGAAGTTAAGGCGGAAAGGCAAACAAACGCGGGCTTGAAGGCAGGAATGTGAATGTGCCCTATACCTTTATACTAGCTGCACACCTGGTGGCTCAATGCTGCTCAGAGCACATACATCCCAGAAATGCCTGAACCTTTCACCAAGCTGCACCTCTACTGGCTGTTTGTTACACATACACCTCGATTCTAGAACAGCAAACACGGTCTTGCTCTGGGCTTGGGGCCAACGGAAACTCATCTTGTACCTCCTAAGTACTGTTGTCTTCTCAATGCTCGTTTATATCGTGTGTAGATTATCCCTACGTACAATCTAATCAGGCTTTACTGCGATCTAAAGCCTTTTGCGACCCCATCTACTTCAGCGTAACTGGACTATTACAACAGTATAACGTCTCTAATAAAAAAGGGACTCCGGTAAAAGCGTTCGTAAAACTAAAGAGACTCACCTAGAAAAGATATAGCTTACGCGAATCGCACAGGGAGCCCACATCTCCTACATACCAGCCACGTAATGCATGCACTGCGCAGGGTGCACCAGGTGTTTGGCATGTCCGGAGACCCTAGCGCCATGGTTGGCGTCACGGATACTGAGGCGTCCAAGGTGAGAAAGGGGAAAACAGTTGACAGTAACGTCCATTCGACGTGAATCTGCTTCCGGCCCGCTCACATACACAGCCCTCAACCTCACACACCATGTGCGTGATTTGCCAGTACAACTGTTGAACAACCGAGCGGTCCTGTTCAGGCCGTTCTCTGTACCCTTATGTGCAGCTGTGTTTTGGGCCATCCCATGTGACCTTGTATGGGTCTGGCGATACCATGTCAGGGACAGTTGTGCAAGCACCACCCACGTTTTCATCACGTGAATGCCCACTGTCCTTCTCTCTTTCATAATGTAACATTTAAACACGCGGCTTTTCACTGTCCTTCTCACTCCAACCCACAGGTTTGCTAACGCCACACCCTTGTTTGTTGCAGTTGATAGCCAGCGGGAAGCAATCGGAGCTCCTGGATAGGATCTACTCTGCCTACGCCGCATACAAGGATGGCAAGGAATTCGTGCTGATGCAGGTGATTGGGATGATGCAATTCATGACCTGGTGCCTACTTGATCAGCGCATATTGTCACGGAGTTGTGCTTGACCGGCCTAGTGAGGCGCTCCCGTTGATGGTGTAAAAGTGCTCGTTTGAGAAGCCATCACTTGTACGAAACTGCGATATGTTACGAAATCCAACAGAGGTCTGCAGCGTGCATTCAAGACCTGACCTGATCAAATCCATCAACTCAGAGACAGCAGTTGAATGATCCATGAGAACGGCTTTAGTAGTGCGCCTGTTGTGCTCTGGAAGCCCGGCTGGTACTGCCTGTGGTCTCAAGATGGGCAATTGAGATAGAAGATATGCAATATAGAAACATGTGACAAAGACGCATGTCTTGCGTGCAGTGGCAAGTATCCACCAGGCAATGCCAGGTCTTCCAAACATACGCGTTTGTTTTCATTTGTGCATATTGCATGTGTGTGGTTGCAGGGTTTGAGCACAAACTTTGGCGGCACAGAGCTGGACGCTCAGATAGCACAGGTGAGCCGATGCGCAGCATGCAATGATGTTGAGTGATAAGGTCTGCTGTTTCAATGCTCAGCAGGCGCAGATCTTGCATAGCTTGCTGGCGTTTGCGCTCAGTGCATCAAAGTACAAGTACAAGTGTGCCCGTCATACAGTGTACGTGCAGCTGCGATTCGTGACGGTAGGCATGGTGCTTGCGGGCACAACCTTTGGCAGGATGCGACAGTAGAATCTACCTTTGGGCATCCTGGTGTGATTGATCTGTCTATCTGTCTATCTGTCTATACTACCTATCTACCCACCTGTCTGTTTACCCAGCTATCGATGTAACCTCTTTTGCCCTGAATCGCAGGCCCTGAGCTCCCCTGTGCTGCTGGCCATCTCAGGCCTGCCGCGCATGACTGCCAACGACTACTTCAACATGGCAGTGAGTCGTTGAATGCCTTACCGGGCGACCCAACCCACCCACGTGTCCCTTCAAATGTTTTCCAAGCGTGCGCCACTCAACCTGCAAATGCCGGAGATTGGAACGCCACTGCCTTGGGGATGCATCCTGATGGAACACATGACGCCTGCCATGCATACCTACAGTATCATTCCTGCTCCCTTGCCAGCCCTGCTGTTCGTCATTTCTGTTGCTTCAGATGGTTAAGCGCCAGTTGTTCGCTGAGCACCGGGTGGACGTGGCCGGGGTGGTGCTCAACCAGGTGCCTGTGGCACAGCATACGCAGCTCACAAACCAGGTGCGCGACCGATGCACATAATGCGTTTATTCATTCGGATAGTTTTGTTATCTACTGACGCCGTGACTTCCTTGTCCGTTTATTATTCAGTAATTGACTGTTATCTGATGACAATGTATGTGTCTGTCCGACTATAGCTATCTATATACGTTGCTTACCACTGCAGCTTCGTCCCGATGCCCTGCAGTTGCGCGGTCGTTTTGAGAAGGAGGGCCTCACCTTTGCAGGCGCCATACCAGTGGATCCCATCCTGGCCAGTGTCAGGTGGGAGGACACGACAGCCAAGTGAAATGAACATAGGCAGTCACCTTGTGTTGATGTTGATGCGTGGCTGCCTGTATTGGGCCTTCCTTGCAAAGTGCAGCTAACCCAGAGCAACTGCCTTATTAGAACTTATGTGATAACTCTTCTCAGTACTTGTCCGGGATGTCTTGACATGCTTGGTCAAACACACAGGAACTGTTAAGATCGTGTTATTTAGTAAAACAGTGTGACACAGTGTATCTAGTATGCAAGCGTACCCACTGTGGGGTGTCTGATTGAGTTTAAAATGCCCCTGCCTCACACTGTGGGGATTATCTCATCCTCCTTGGTCGACAGTCCCATGACCTGCATGGATTGCACAGGCTGCCATTGCCCAATGGTTAAGCTACTACACCACAAGCAGAATACACCTGGACGGCTCAGCTGCATGTGGCAAGGCGTTGAGCAGTATGTGGGTAGAGTTTGGGATAACACGTTATGGGATTTTTGTCTGGCTTGCTGTGGCCTCTTCATATGGCCAATCAATGACTTGATGTGCGCAGGCTTGATCAGATTGTGGCCAATCTGGGGTGTTCCCTGTTGTTTGGTTGCAACGTGAACCTGGACAAGGAGTTCAGTGACGTGATCGTGGCGAGCCAGAGGTGAGCCATACTTTTGCGACGAAGGTGCATGGTGGGCTGGGATGATTTGTGGGGTGTCGGAATGTCAAAATGGTGTTTTGAGTTGACCTGATGCGGCCATGTCCAGGGCTCGAAGGTATTGCCTGATAAGGAGATCGTCTACTGCGAGTACCAACGGCATGCAATCAAGACTTGAGCCTGTGTTGTGTTTAAACTATGTTTAGCTGTGCACTCGCCCCAGAAAAAATTGATGTGACCATCTGTCACGGAAGACCAGGCAGCAAAGCAACACACGTCCCAGAACATGCTGGAAAGCTCGCGTGCCGAATGCAGGACGCGCTTTGCATGCTGACCTTGCTTGTCCCGACTAGGTTGGTACGAATCTTGATCCCGACGTGGCGATCCGGGGTCGTAGCTCACATGGTAGAGCGCCCGCTTAGCATGCGGGAGGTAGGGGGATCGATACCCTCCGACTCCATCTCGATTTTGTGGAATCGGTTTGGTGAACATCGGTTTGGTATCTCCAGCCACAGAGCCATGGAGCACAACTCATGAGAAGGGGTACTTGATCCCTGTGAGTATGGAACATCAGGTCTGATGGCGAATTGTTTTCCTTTTGTGTTTTCCAGGGTTGAGGAGTTGTTAGAGATGCTTGACGAGCGACCCAAGGAGTCCATCTGCCCTCTGGTGGTGACCAGTCAGGACAGACTGGACATTGTGCTGGGACTGCTGGCGGCTCAGGTGGGGCAAGTGCATGGGGCGCGCTGGTGAGCTGGGTGGGCATGAAACGTGCCTCCGCCTAGTACAGAATCAGTTTGATGTTCTAATCTTTTGCCCATCCCCGCTTACCTCTGCCCAGGCTCATTATTTTCAAGGGTCTCACGGGTGCAGTGGGTGCAGCGTCGCAAAGCTCTGACTGTCAACATGCTCCACGTTCAAGGGAATGGTGTGTGGGAGGCAGCAAGGGGATGCGGTGTGAGTTTGAATGACAGCCGTGCTGGGATCGTCACTCAAGATGGACCCCATGATGCAACCAATACATGTACGCCCACGAGCTTGCCTGCTGGTGTTCGTACGATACGTGCTGCAGTTTGCATGACAGCCATGCTCAGCTCATCACTATGCTTTCGTTGCTTGACGCTGACCTAGAGCTGTTCATGAGGCGGCACTTTGAGCGTGTCCTGTGTGTCCTGTATCCTTTGCCCAGGTGTCCATCACAGGTCCGTCGGTTTCTGGCGTTTTGCTCACGAAGGCCGGCATCAGCATGGAGGGCAGGCGCTACGCCAAGTAAGCCGAGGGTAACTGGTAGAATCTCATCCTGACACAGTGATGATAGGTACAGGAGTCTCGTGTTTGTGCGAGTGGGATCTGCTGGTTGGCCGCCCATTCTTTTTCTCTTTTTTTCTGTATGAAGGGAGATACACACTGATCAGCTCTAGGGCTCAAAAGTGAAACGAAGACAAACAAACAAACAAACAAACAAACAAACAAACAAACAAACAAACAAACAAACAAACAAACAAGCTGCTGTGGCACGAACTCTCCTAGCCATACCAAGTCTACCCTCTGCTCAATCCTAGCCCAAGCTACCCTACTGCTTTGACTCGTGCATCCTTTCCTCCTTCTGTCGCTCAGGCCTGGGTGTTGGCCAGGACAATATCAATCTCGACGCTTGCATGGCTTGCTAGGGTCTGCGCTTGGTGCGTTAGGCCCCCCCAAAAAACTATTCAAAAAAATTATTCGAATAGAAACCGCCCCTGATGTAGTCTGCATCAGTAGTCCCAGATCCTTACCGCCCCCTGCCCTGTTGCGCCTCAGGGACGCCGTCACGCGCATCTTTGCCGGCATGGAGGGGTCCAACGGGTCCAACGGGGTGCAGCTGCCTGTGCTGCTCAGTGAACAACCAATGTTTGAGGTAACCCTTTCGAGTGGACGCACCCTGGATTGTCTCTCATCATCAGCCACAGGTCCTGAGTTTATGTCTGCCTTGGTATGCTACACCAATTGAGGGATGGAGTTTGGCTTTGGGTTAAGGTTTACATACCAGTCAAGTGGGTGAAATGACGGCAAGATGCCGAGCAGACTGATGCCAATGCATTCAATCTGTTGCCATTTGTGTAGACGCACCCCACCACCTGATGTTACCTTACCAGTGGAGATTTTGGCTAGTTCTTGCAGTATCTGTGATTACTCTTTGCCTCCAGAAAGGTTCAATTGATTCTTGCGACATACAATCGTACGGTACACTTCCAGGTCCTGGACTCGCTCCGCAAGGTTTCCCGCCAGCCCTCCATGCTCCCCACTTCCACTCGCAAGATCGTGCAGGCAAAGATACTGTTCGACAAGTGAGTGCACGTGCCACACAGGGCCTGGCAGTGCTTGCACTGTCCAGAGGCTTGACTATGCTAAGGGTTGGCGCTAGGTGGTGCTTGATGTGGGTGTGGCATCTTGGCTTCAGTATGATGAATCGCCAATCATGTGTGCCAATCACGTGTGCCAATCATGTGTGCCAATCATGTGTGCCAATCATGTGTTCCAATTACGTGTGCCAATCACGTGTGCCAATCACGTGTGTCAACGATGTGTGCCACTCATGTGTGCCACTCATGTGTGCCACTCATGTGTGCCAATCAAGTCTGAACTGAGCGCCTCTCAGCAGGCAATGCGTGACTGGGCATAGCAATGCCTGCTCTAGTGCTCTCGCTTTTGATCAAAGGCTATGCAGCCACTTACGTGCAACAAACAGGGCAAGCCCGCACATTTCAGTCAACGAGGCGAGTCGTTGGTTCTAGCTTGCGCTGTTTGCCTGTTGGCTTTGGGTTGCGGCCGCTCGCAACCAGGTGGCCACGCACAGTTTTCCACCCCAGCTCCAGGTGTAAAGCCATGCTTGAGGATGATTTGCCCCTGTCCCAGGTACATTGACGCCGATGGCGTTGTGCGGGGTGCTCACATGGCACCCGCTGGGGTGATGACACCCAAGATGTTCACCCACAACCTCAAGGGGCAGTGCCTCAGGGACCCACAGCGCATTGTTCTGCCTGAGGTGGGAAGCGGCTGTCTATCTATCTATCAATCTATCTATCAATCTATCTATCTATCTATCTCCAGTGGTGGGGAGCAGGGGGCAGGGAGACTGATGGGCAAGAGTGGGCGAGGGTCGGAGAGGTGGACGGACAGGGCCAGTGGGGCGGTAAAGCGTGCTGCAAGAAGCAATGGGGCGGTAAAGCGTGCTGCAAGAAGCAGAGGTGATGAGGGCAGATCGACAACGGGTTATCATTTCAGCTAGGCAGGGAGCGAGAGACGAACATGCAGAGGGCGGCGGGTGAGTTGACAGCACTGACCGAGCACCTGAGTGATCATGTGGCAGGGTGGAAGGATTCGTATTGTTGCGCCTTGTGGATGTTCTGTTGCCTTGTGTGGTTGTTGTTGTTGTTGTTTTCTTTTTACATCCGTGTCGATGCGCGCAATGCGCATAAGGGATGTGTCCCGCAACTCAGGGACAAAAAAACTCGGAGTCAATCAATATGAGTCATAAAGCGAGAAGTCATAAAAATGCAGGAGCCTGGCAGTCGATGGCAGAACAAGCTGTATCTTCCAAAACACCACCTGAAATGCGCCCAGGCGTCAACACAACCTCCCACTTATGGTGCCTCGGTTGGCATTATTGCTGTCACTCGGCTGCATATGCTCGGTTGGATGCTGATGCCGACACAGAGCTGTACCTGCATATGCTGGTAAAGAAATGCATCTATGCATGCTCCTTGTGCAGCCATCGCACACATGATCATCTTTCCCTCAACTTGTCGCATTTATACCTGTTTTCTGTGTGCAGTCCTCCGACCCCCGCATTCTGACGGCGGCAGCGGAGGTGACTGCACGCGGGTTTGCTCGCGTGACGCTCCTGGGCAACGCGGAGAAGGTGCAGGCGGAGGCAAAGCGGCTGGGCATCGACCTCACGGGAGTCACGGTGCACGACCCCATGGTAGGTAGGGCATGGTGTTCTGAAGTGGAAGCAGGGATGAGGGCTTCAATTCGTGTGATAAGACTGTCAGGGATCCATTTCCGGTCAACAATGAGGGGCTGACAAATGGACCTGAGTTCAATGTCACCCGTCATCACGCACCTGTACCCGCCTGCCTTTCTCAAGTCGCCTGAGATTGGGGCTGAAGTAGAGGAGTTCAACTTGGGTCCATTTGCACTAGAATGCCAGCGGCTTTGCTGATCCTTTGTTACTGAGGCTGGAACAAGGCCCATGCTGCAGTCACCAGGGAACCGCCAATTCTGTAGCCTTCCAAAACCTGCTGTCAAGTTGCACCATCTAATCTGACCCTAAACCCTACCCTCGAACGATTCTATGCCCTGTCCGCCCGTTTCTGCCCGCAGACGTCTGATCGTCTTGACAAGTACGCGGATGCGCTGGTTGAAGCTAGGAGGAAGAAGGGACTGATGCGCCCATCGGCTTATGACATGGTGAAGGTAGGCGGCGGTTGACTGATCTGACCTTTGTACCTAATGTAGGTGTCATTGGCAGTCACCAACCTTTGTGATCCATACCAACCAGGTGCAGACCCCAGAGCGCGAGGCACTTTTGTAGGCAGTGGGGACCATGCCTGTGCACACAACACAATTTCATGGCCATCTACTGTAAGGCTACACAACAGCTTGCATTCTATTTTTGCTGCTGCGAGGGAAATGCGGTTGGCAGACTGCCCTCACAACAGCCTTTGCTCAGCTTTCACAATCGTCTGCCTTGGGCTTACTCGTGCTCTAAGTGTGTTCATTCATCTGAAATCAGTGCCGAGCCCAAGCCCAGTGGCCAGGAAAGTGCGGCTGAAGTTGGTGAGATGGTTCGCCTGCCTAAGTTGCAGCTATGAATTGACCAAGGGAAACCAAAAAGATCAGGAAGATCCATCAGCTATGAGTTGGACAGCAGGAAGGAAGAGGAGTTGACGGGGTGTGCTTGCATGTGCAGAACGATATCAACATGTTTGGCGTGATGATGGTGGCGTGTGGGGATGCGGACGGCATGGTCAGCGGTGCTATGCACACCACGGCGGCAACCATCAGACCCGCAATGCAGGTAGGGAGCCAGCTGCTTTCTCCTGCACATTTCCACCCACGTATTTCGATGATTATACAAGGCAAGGGTAGGCTAGCAGTGGCAAACATGATAGATAAAAATCAATTGTACCTCATCTGACAACACAACGCAATCAGGGAGGTGTGCGCAGTGGCGCAGCTGCAGCCGTTTGCGGACGTTCTGTGTTGTGTTCTGGGCCGTTATAACACATGCTCCACATGTGTTGTTGCCACTGGCCTGGCATGGAATGGCATGAAATGGAATGTGTGTGTTGCAATGAAGAACATCGAAGCACAACACTGCCATGCACGAACGTCAACGCAATGCTTGTTAACCAGGAAGCAGTGACGTCTACCAAGGACACGTTCTTGAGGCTCAAATCAACACATCGTGCGGTTCTGTGTGTGTGGTTCCGCTTCAGGTGCTGCGGAGTAGCAGCAAGACAGTTGTCTCATCGGTGTTCTTCATGTGCCTGCCTGATAAGGTAAGGCTAGTGGTACAATGCTCTATGTTAGAATAGGAAAGGAATAGAATAAAATTAGAAATTTGAGCTTACCCTAACCTACCTCAAGCTTTACATAACCTGCCTGACAAGGTAAGGGCATCATATCATCCGTAATAGCCTATCAATCTGCAATTGGGCCTCATTTGTCGTCCCTTGCCCAATCCTGCATCATTCATTCACGGCTCAGTTGCACGGACTGTGTGCCGATGTCCATTCTGATAGCCGCTTCGCGTGACTCCTGGTTTTGCTTCGGCCCCTGTCCAGGTGCTGGTGTACGGCGACTGCGCCGTGAACCCGACCCCCACGGCCGAGGAGCTGGCGCAGATAGCGGCCGTCAGCGCTGACACAGCGGCCGCCTTCGGGCTCGAGCCAAGGGTGGCCATGCTGTCCTACTCCACGCTGGGCAGCGGGGCAGGGCCGGACGTGAGTGAAAACAACAGTCAAGTTGTTGTATCACTTACGCGGCGATGGCGATTTACTTGGGACACATCTCTTGCGTGCATCAAGCACGTCCATACAGCACACATTGAACAGTATCACGCAGTAGAGTGACGTTTGTGTTTTGGACCCACGTGTGTGTTGTGGACCCACGTGTGCAGGTCCAGAAGGTTTCTCAGGCCGTTTCTCTGGTCAAGTCTCAGCGCCCAAACATCAAGGTGGAGGGACCCATACAGTATGACGCGGCAATTGACCCCAAGGTAATGTACCTAGAGGTAGACGCAATTAAATGTTTTAGAGGCATAGTTATTTTGCTTTCTTCTCTGTTTTCGCCACAACGTTGCCTCTGGTAACGTTTCCTTCCAGCGCTCAAAGTTTGTCAGGACGGTCACCAGCCTTGCCCCCGCTCGAAGAGAAGGAGCGAAGCTCCTCAGTTAGGGGCGGGTGCTCTGAAGGAAGCCCCTCCTCTCTTGCAAGGCTTGCTAGCGTACGAGCCATGTGCACACTTGGTGGACACTGACCTGGGGTGACCCAAGCAAGGCTGCTTGAGGGCCAGGCCATGCAAACAAACCAGCAGGCTACCTATGCGATGATGTTAGCATTCCAAGTGCAACAAGTACCTGTCTTAATAGTAAGTCTTTTCATGACTGTGCGAGTTGTGATGACATTCACTGTGAGTAACTCTTGTTCATTACTGTGATGACCTTGTGATGACCTTGGCCGTGTGCGTGTGCAGGTTGCCGCTCAAAAGATTAAGACACCCAGTGAAGTCGCGGGCAAGGCAACAGTGTTCATCTTCCCTGACCTAAACACGGGTGTGTGTCCGTGCATGTGCGACTGTATGCATGCACGCCTGCATGTGTGTGCATTTATGCGTGTGTGTGTATGTTATGCTGTGAAGCAGGGCAGCATGGGGTGCACGTGCATGCGCTTTGCATGCCGGTCAACTTGCTCTGGGGTGCAACTTACGTTGTCACAAGTGTAGACTGGATTGAGATGCCAGCACCAGTGCGGTTTTGGTGCTTCATCTATTCTACAGTTGCTTTCCTTTCTACCGCCCTGCTTCAGGCAACAACACGTACAAGGCTGTGCAGCAGGCGTCCGGTGCAATCGCCATGGGACCCGTCATGCAGGTGAAGCACATGGGGCATGTATATAACAAGTTGGCGTACTTTGAGCATTGAAGCAAAACAAGCTCAACGAGCAGGACGGGCATGACAGGCCAAAACATAGAACATCCATGTAGACCAGGAGACCAGGTCAGTCACACCTTAGAACAGGCAGGCCAGGCTGCAACCGGTCCCAAAGATCAGGACCCACAACACAGGCTGGGTTAACATTTCACGTGCACCGAAATCGCCGTGAGGCGCATGGCCGCTCAAGCAGCACAGCTCAAGGGTGTGCAGTACCACAAGCGGCTCCAGTCAACGGCACTGCCAGTTTGTAGCCCTCTCTACAACAAGCGGGTCACATGTGCCACTGGCGCCACTGGAGCCAAGCACAGCCGGTTTGTGTGTGTGTGTGTGTTCCATGGCCTTCAGTCAGGGGAGGACTGCTCAGCAAGGGCAAGGGCGGAAGGAAAACAAGCAGCACAACTGTCAACTGCATCACTGCACCAGCAATACATGCACAACCGGTTTGTGACCTTGATGGAATTCCAACGTTCATACCTCTGGCAGGCCTGTCAGCATCTCAAAAGAGTTCCCTGGCTTACATACACTGAGCGTGTTTATAAATGCAATTTGGTATCTAATATACAGGTAGTCTTATGATATAAGATTCCCATAACAATACTCTCTCAAGTTTTCTGATGCCTGGCATTCCCTCTGCAGGGTCTGACTAAGCCTGTGAACGACCTGAGCCGCGGGTGCACGGTCCCCGACATCATCAACACCATCTGCGTCACCTCCATCCAGGCGCAGCAGGCGCGCAAGCAGGCGGCAGCAACGCCAGCTGCTGCCACGTCAGCGTAGGCAGTACACTGCACGGCTTCATGTGCCAGGCACATGCAGCGAGGCTCCATGCGCTGCCATGTAAGGCATGAGGACTTTGAGTACATGCACAGGCAAGCCAGCCTTAAGATACAGGCACAGGCGGTTATGTATGCATGAGCCGCCCTAGCAGCAGAGGGCAGGCCATGACCACTAGGCATCAGCAGCCGTTAAGGCAGGCCTGATGAGCTTCTATTGCAGGTACCATGCCCATTACTGCATAGTTCATTGTGTTCCAGAGTCCCAACCAGCCACCTGGAGCCAGAGGGCTCAGCTCATCACCTGTTTCAGAGTTTGAGCCATCTCCCTGTGTGAAGACTGTTGGTACGTGCGCACACACCTGAGCACACCTCTGTGCATGAGCTGTCCTCTGTACGCTTAGGCGACTCTGTACGCATTGGCGGCTGCGCATGCACAGCTGGCCTGGAATCGAGGGCAGGCCATGAAAACAGCAGCCCATGCTCCTAATGGGCGTACCGTGATTCATTGTGTTCCAGTGCGCCATTCTCGACCAGCCACCTGAAAACACAACTTCAGCTTACCCAATCTAACAAATACAGCGGCTATAGTGTGGGACACAAGAATTGTCCCAGAACTGGCAAACACCTTTCTCCAACACGCGTTCAGCCTGCCCAGATGCTGTGCTAGCTTGGACATGCTTGACTTCAAATGGCGTCCAACCCCAAAGCTTGGTATCCCCCAGCTATACCAAGCGTTGCAGAACCTGCCCAATTTGAGCATGATGCTGCACATAGCTGCTTTTAGATGGCGTTCGATCCTTCTTTCCTGTGTTTTGCAAGGCTAGTCCTTCAGTGGCCAACAGTTCGAATGTGTAGTATGTGTGATAAGTGGGCACGAAACAAGAATACCACGGGTGTCTTGTTTAGAGGCTCTTTGCAACTTTCATCACGGCCATCTGCTCATCGATTGCCTGTCCGTTAGCCTAGGTGAAGGCAAGGCCTAGCATGTAGACATGTGTGTGCTGTGCATGGGGTAGACGTGCGATGGTGCATGCACTTGGGTTCGGCGGGCATGCACTGTGGTTCAGCACACTACTTCCTTGGGCATCCCGCAGTCCCAGGTCGTGAGTCATACAAACCCGCCTCGCTCCCACTCACATGCCACACGCAGCCGTCTGCGCCCTGCCCAC
>QAXH01002531.1:0-32321 GCA_004335635.1 Chloromonas sp. AAM2 | reverse complement strand
CACGCGTGTATCTCACACGGCACACTCACACGCATGTATCTCACACGGCACACTCACACGCGTGTATCTCACACAACACACTCACGCGCATGTATTTCATCGCGCACCTGCTCTAAGTATTTGAGAGCTCGTCTGAGCAGCTTGTGGTGCTGCCCAAGATCCGTTACTATCTGCTCCTCAGCCACCCACTCATGATCAATCAAGTAATCGATCAAAATCACCCCCAGGCCGCCGGTGTCGATCTATGCATGACAAACACGTGCATGGTATGCGTTGAAGGTTCAGTCAAAGTGCAGCATCACCATGCTGAGTACGATGAGCAGTGCTGCATGTGAAGGAGGCGAACAAGTCTGCTGTGCAACAGCATGACCAGAAGAGTGCGCTGCAGTAAGGGCATGTGTGGTCGAAGAAGGGGTCATGCATGCCGTGCATGTCTTGTTCTATGGAGCTGGGGTACGCTGCCTGCAACAATCCAAGCCTAGGACATGGTTGTTGAAGGCAAAGATTTTGCATTGGGTCAGCTAACCGTGTGTGGCCTCATAGATGCATGCACCACAAAATGCACCACAAACTGCACCCATGTGTATGAGTGGTGCTGCCCTGTCCGCTGTCATGCATCAGTTGGGGTGCGGTTCACCTTGGCCAGCCTAGACCTCGCCATGTCCTGGTTGGTTTCCACATGGTGCGCAGGCGGGCAGTGAGCCGGATAAAAAGCGCGCACTACAAGCCTGAGTAGCTGCTTGAAGGGTCGCACATCATTAGGGTCCATGATGTTGATGCCATGCAGGTACGGTTGTTTGCTTCCAGATGTTACCGCAGGGAGCTCGGTCAAGGGTAACAAGGCCACCCTGGGAGCCGCATCGTGGTTTTGCAGGCCCCAGCACGATGTCTGCAGGACGTCTGCAGAGAAGTGTGGGGTAGTTGCGGAAGAAGTCACGTGTGCCGTTTGGTCGTTACAGCGAGCAAACAAAAACTCGCCGCAGGCGAGTTCTTTTTGCAGCCGTTTGAAAGATGAGATCGCACGTCGCGCCTATACGGCAAGATGGCTGCTCGACCAGCGCGCCCGATGTGGCGGCTCGGTCTCCTCACCCGCATGCGCGGGGGAGGGGGCGGCTATCCCGCACGCAAGCGGCGACCCGGGAGGTGACGCTGCTGGACTATGGAGCTGGCAACGTGCGGAGCGTGCGCAATGCCATCATGAAACTGGGCTACACGATCAAGGATGTGAGCTGGCAACGCTACATTACAAAATCATCCTGATTGTCCATCCGATTGTCACCATAGATTACGCGCATGCATATGCTGCTCAAGAGTTCAGCTCATTTCCTGTTGCACCGGCATTCCTTTACCGGCGTCCTGACCAGGGTCCGATTTCCCTGCATGCAGGTGGAAAAGCCATCAGATATACTTGCAGCTGACAAGCTGATATTTCCAGGAGTTGGCAGCTTTGGCCAAGCAATGACCATTCTGAAGAAGAAAGGCATGGTTGACCCTCTGAAGGAGTACGTACAGGTAAACCAAGCAGGCAATCACGTCTTGGCACACAAGATAACTGCAACCACAACAACAACGCGTCACGCACTGACCGTCGCAGATGGCGATCCACGTTCACCCTGATAACCCACACCAGCTGACATGCATCACCTCACCTGGTGCCTGGTTCCGTGCAATCACGTGCATAAATCATGCGCTTGTGCATCCCAGGCTGGCCGGCCCTTCTTTGGCATCTGCCTAGGACTCCAGCTGCTCTTTGATGGCAGCGAAGAGAACGGTGGATTTGAAGGACTGGGTATTATTCCCGGTCAAGTGACTGAATTTGACCGGAGCAACGGCTTGCAAGTGCCACACATCGGGTGGAACGATCTCAAACAAGAAAAAACGTCATCCTTGCTATCTGGCGTTGGGGACAAACGAGTCTATTTTGTTCATTCATTCAGGTAAGGGCGGTTGCAGAAAACGTCAAGATGATCACGATCACGTGCTGCCTGATGGTAGTAGTAAAACTTTTATACAGTCAACCCCACCCAAAGCCTGAATATTGAGTGCTCCGCTTGTCAGGAGTGGAAGCACACTGCTATCAATTGCATCAAACACATGAATGAGAAACACCTCAGGCGATCACTCCTGCAGACATGCCCCAGGCCAACTCATGCATTCTCTACTGTAACTACATAACTTGTCATTTGTCTAGAGATCAATTCCAAAATCCTACCCCAGATCACATGCCAATCCACACATATCAGTTCAACCAACAACGTCGAGCTTGCCTTTCTCTCCGCAGGGCCACGCCCACCCCTGCGAATAAGGACTGGCTGCTGGCCACGTGCACATATGGGGACCCCTTTGTGGCAGCGGTGGGCAAGGGAGGGGTCTATGCATGCCAGGTGAGCACACCAGTCCGCAACCCGGAATCTGACTCACTTTTGGTAAGCATGTCATCTGGGTATAAGCATGCCAGGGAAGGACATGGTGCCTGACTAGTTGAGCCCCTGATAAGCACTGGTATCATTCGACACTGCTAATGCCCCTTATTAGTCATATTGACTATTTGATTGTGACCATGTAGGTTTCTCGATCGCTTTCTGGGCACATCCTAAGCCAAATTTCGGTCCACATTCTTCTGAACGCATTTGTTGACTTGCGTTCTGTGCCCTCAACCTCCTGCCTCCTGTGCCTTCCAACCAACTCAACCAACGCCACGTGCACATGCCCTGCAGTTCCATCCAGAGAAGAGCGGCACCACCGGGTTAGGCATCCTCAAGTCATTCCTCGAGCCAGAGCATGCAGTGGCAGAGGCCCTAACCCACCCACCCGCCTCCCATGAAGCGACGGCCAAGAAGGCTGCTAACAGCACAGGCCTGGCCAAGCGAGTCATTGCGTGCTTGGACGTGAGATCCAATGATGCAGGAGACCTGGTCGTCACTAAGGTGTGTGGGGACCAACGGATTGGGATGCGGATTGACCAGTACCAGTACCAGGCTTAGGGTTGTGGTTGTTGTTGGGGTGAATCTTCGGGTTTGGATCTTGCAGTCATGCTTGCAGCCACTCTCGACACACTTTGTGCAACTCGACTGGCCTTGCTTCTGTCATGTTTGTTTAGTGCTGCTCTGCTCGTACATTCTCTGCCACGTTGTTGCCTTACACTTTCATACCACGTGATGTCACATTTTCTCTATCACGTGGCCTTGACGGTTTCTGGCACGTGCCTCCCGCCTTCCAGGGTGACCAGTACGATGTGCGGGAGAAGGAGGGTGGGCGGGACGTGCGCAACCTGGGGCAGCCCGTGGAGCTAGCGGCAAGATACTTCACTGAAGGGGCGGACGAGGTGGGTGCGACTATTTCGAAATCAACGTATCAGTAACAGAGAAGTGAAAGAGTTCGGTTGGAACAGCCGTTTTCAAATAAAGATCTGTATGCTGCTGCAAGTGCAACAGAAGATGGCGTATCTATCCATCACGCATCTGAGCAAGAAGCATGTCTCGTCTGGCCATCATTTCAATCAAGACGTTTTCAATCATCATGATTGCGTGCATGCAGGTTACGTTCCTAAACATCACGGGCTTCAGGGACTCGCCGCTGCAGGACCTGCCCATGCTGGAGGTCCTGAAACAGGTAAGGGGACGGGGAGTGGCGGGGATGCAGGCTTGGTGGTGCCAGACACCTCGAGCATCAGGCTGTTGTAAGGAAGTGTTAACGCTTGGCAGGGATGCGGATTCTGGGTGCCAGGCAGTTCAAGTGTCAGGCTGTGTGTTTACGAGTGTGCACAGCTGGAAGGGGGCAGGGGCATGGGGAAATAGGTGGGAGGGTGGGCGTATTGAGGGGCGACGGAGGGAAAAAACGCAAACAGGGGGAGGGTGGGCGGATTCAGGGGCGGATTGAGGAAATACAGGTATTACTGCTGCTAGAACACATCTGGCGGAGACCACCTTTCTGGTTGTGGTCTGGACTTGCATGAGTGTGCATGAGTGTGCATGAGTGTGCATGTCATTCCTATGCACGCAGGCGAGCGCGCGCGTGTTTGTCCCTCTGACGGTGGGCGGGGGCATTAAGGGCTTCAAAGACGCAAATGGGAAGGAGTACTCTGCGCTGGAGGTGGCAGCGGAATACTTCAGGTGTGGGCGGCTGAGGGAGGGGTAGAGGGGATTCTGAGAAGGAGAAGGGGAAGGGGAAGTGAAGGGTTAGGCGCATATGCATCATGCCCAACTCGAATGGTTGCCTTTTGAAGCCTGTTCACAAGGGACAGCTGTGGGCTGTCACTCCTGCCAGCTACCAGGCCACACGATTTCCAGTACCACTGGTCTGACACATGAGTAGCACGACTGGTTGTGCATATACCAGACGCACACAGGCTATTGAGCTTGTACCTCCAGGACACACACACTCCAGTACCACTGGTCTGACACATGAATAACACGACTGGTATATAACATGGTCGTGCATTAACCAGACGCACAAAGAACCAGGCGAAACGGTGCAACATGAACCAAGCAGTGGTGCCGCCCATGTGCAGGTCCGGAGCTGACAAGGTGTCCATTGGCAGCGACAGTGTGGCAGTAGCCGAGCAGTACCTAGCCACCAAGCAGCTGACGGGGGAGACCAGCATCGAGCAAATCAGTGCCGTGTATGGGCGGCAGGCCGTGGTGGTCAGCATCGACCCTAGGAGGGTGTACGTGGCCGATCCATCCAAGGTACGTGGCAAGGACAGGGCAGGGCAGACAAAGTCAAGGTCAATTGAGGCATGTCCGGCATGTGGTTTGGCACATGGGAGAACGGTAGGAGCAAGGCAAGGGCAGCGCAGGGTCGCAGGGCCGCAGGGCCGCAGGGCCGCAGGGTCACAAGGTCACAGGGTCACCATTAGGCCCACCCTGCCAGGGTGGGTGGGGTCGCATTAGATGATACGTAAGGCAACTGAGACAGCGCTGCCGCTGGTCCAATGTCACGACCAGTACAACATCTGGCTGTTGTTGCTAAAAGTCCGTGACAGGAGCCAAGCAGGTGCCTAACCCAGGGATACCGTCAAAGGCATGTGCGTTGTACTTGGCATGATTACCACAGGCGTACAAATGGGGCACGGTAGAGGTGGGCGGCCAGCTGATGCAGCTTGGCATGCCATGTGCATGACCGGTGTTGCTGGCTGCGTGACGCATTGCATGGCATCCATTCCATCACCTTGCTCGCACATCTGTCGCATGGCACACATGTCCGCTTTGCCGAGGTCTCAATCGCTCTTCCAAGCTCTGATCCTCCTTCACACCGGACACACACCAGCTGTGGACCACACGCGTGCATGCAGACTGTGCGCATGCACTGCTCTGATTACCGTGTGGGCTCTCATTACATTCGTACCACCTTACAGGGCAGAAACAGCTGCACTTGCCTTGTCCTTGCGATGTCCTTCACAACAGAGCTGTGTCAACACACACTTACGGTTGTTGCTCCCTTGCCAGTTGCAGCACGAACCTTTGTGCTTCCGGACTCACACTAGTTGTCCCCAGTGGCTGTGCACGTGCCCATAACCGACCATCTGTCACCGTAACATCACGTGCACAGGTTCGCCACAAGACGGTCCCCACCACCAAGGCCGGCCCGCAGGGCGAGGGCCACTGCTGGTGGCAGTGCACCAGTCGCGGGGGCAGGCAGGCGCACGACATTGGGGCGGTGGAACTAGCGCAGGCGGTCGAGGCGCTGGGCGCTGGGGAAATTCTGCTCAATTGCATCGACAACGACGGCGTGGGCAAGGTGGGCGTGAGTTGATGTGGGCTCTACACATGTCTCTCCATGTATGTGGAGGGGAGGAATTTAGCTCACCTGTCGGCTTGGACATGTTTGCCCTTGTTGTCCTGTCTACCGTCCAAGTGGCATTTGTTGGAGGCATTGTGTGTTGAAAAGCTTGGCGTCCAGACCTTGCTGCCTGTGGAGTTGATGGCGTGCATGTGGTCAAGGAACACCAGCCAGTGTGCTGGCATGAAGGTGCAAGAAGGTGCAGGCATGAAAGTGCATTCTGGCCACTGGGATGCATTGCTTTCTGCGGGCGCTGCTTGCTTTGAGGTTCTGGCCTCAACTTGCCGCCAGCTTGAACATGTTTGTCCTTACCCTGACATTATGCGTGCGTGTGTGCGTGTACGTGTACGTGTTGCAGGGCTTTGACCTTGAGCTGGTTAAGGCTGTGAGCGATGCCGTGAGCATCCCCGTCATCGCCAGCAGCGGGGCGGGCAGCCCTGAGCACTTCACGCAGGTGCGGCATTTGTATTATCGGCATTTGCAGTATTGTATTATCAAGCCTAATGTGACATGTCTAATGCCTTGTCAGCTTTGAGTCTGCATGGTGTGGTGCTCTGCTCATGTTCTGACACACGATTCGCTTCAGTTATGGCTCCATTTCGTGTTGGTAACGTGTTGCAGACATGACTATAAAATGAAGGGCACAAGGCGTCGTGTGTTTAAGTGTCACAAGTGTGGAACGTTCCTCTGCTCGTGGCTCGGTGCCACCAAGCTCTGTCATGACCCACATTAGTTCTTGGAGTGCGAGTTTGGCTGCCATGTGCATGCAGGTATTCAACGCCACACGAGCCTCGGCTGCCCTTGCTGCTGGTATCTTCCATCGCCATGAGGTGGACATCAGCCAGGTCAAAGATCACATGGCAGCCAACCAACTGCCCACACGGATAGCGTGATGCACGTGATGCATTGAATTTGCTGAGCACAGACGTGCTTGATTCATATGTTACATCAGGGAAGCCGTCAGGACACGGGACGGAATGTGTACGGTCCTGACCCATCCTGACAACAGAGAGACAGGACCAGTAGTTTCATGTTCTGGTTTCATATGACATTTCACACGCTGACCTTGTATCGCTTACTTGATTCTGAAGCCGTTTGGAAACACTTCTACCACTTGAAACCCAGCTACAGGTACAGCATGGGTCAGTGACTTGGCATTTAGCTCAGCTTGCTGACAAGGGGAACCTCCAGTGCAGCCCTGTAGTCACGCATGGCGATGGAGGACGCCATGGCAGCACGAGACACCAACACATTGCCACTGGTTTCAGTGCAAGACACGAGAATTGTTCCATAACTGACAAACATCGTTTTTTGGCCTGGTGAACAATTTGTGCAAGTCACAACCCAAGTCAAAGCGAAGCTGCGGTTTAAAGCTAAGTAGGGATTTCAATGAGCTTTGATTGATAGAGTTTTCATCTGTCCCTGACCTGCCGGACACATCCCTTCTGCGCGTAGTACGCATCATTATGGATGTAAACAGATAACAACAACAACAACAACATGCACTTCTGGCTGTCAGTTTCCTGACCAAGAGGCGGCATCCAAGCAGTTGAGACCGGGAAGCGTCCATTACATATTGCTCCGTCCCAGGGCATGTTCCACACGGCAGGTGCAAGAATCAGACCAGTGAAGTACTGGGGCGTAGAAAACTCGACGCATGAAGCTTGCACAATGTTCAACAAGTTGCCAGTCTTACAAGTTCCATGTGCAATCGTTCGGTGCTGAGGTCGAAATCTGCCCTAGCCTATCCTCTGTGCCTCAGTGCTTGCAGCTATTGCCAGGCAGAAGCATGCGAATTGCCTAGGAGGCCATCATCAATCTCACATTTCCATGTTCCTAGATCAGGTTGACGAAGTGTAAGAGCATCTGGAAACCATTTGCAACTCAGCAAGGTTGTCTAAGTCCTTGAAATTGTGAGATGGCCTGCTCTGTGCTTCTACGAGACATCAATCGCATAACCCAGGTATTGGTCACATAACAAGGCGCAGCGAAGGCCGAAGGATGGCCCATGCCAATCACTCAAGACCCCTTTGATCATCACAGTGCAGCAAAGGATGCAGCACATGTGTCCAGTGAGCAAAAATACCTGAGGGTCGGAAATCTGATCACACACGACAGAAAAAGGCCCGTGAATCGCTGCCGGGGTCCAATGGATTGTCTACATGGCAGCGTCACGGCTAAACCTTCAAAAGCGCACTGGTCAGCACACCGTTATGCATGTCCTGCACAAAGACAGTGAGGACACCGTGCTGTCCAGAGCCATGACACTGTCTATATCTTTGTTTCAAGATGCAGGCATTTCTTGATGCACAGCCAAATGTAGAGGCACTCCAAACCCGCCATGCTCGCAGAGTCATGCAGAGCCATTGGACAGATAACCCAAGTTGACACGTAACCAACGTAGCTTCAGGATGCCTAATCACAACCGGTGTGCTGGGAGTGCATCACATCCCGCCCTGTCAATCCAGCACTGCTGTGCCGAGGGCGTGCACTGTGAATTGGCAACGCTACACTCCGTTTCTTGGCAGCCACAGCTCTTGTGCCATGCTCATGCCATATGCATGGCGCCTTGCGTCAGTGTGAGGGCATAAGAGAGTTGCAGCGCAGCCACAACGAGTGCCGTGCTCGTTTTGGTGCCACATGCACAGTCCCATCCTCAGAACCGGGGCATACGAGAATCACCATGCCACATGGGCATCCTGGCACGCCCTGGCACAGTAAACAAAAGCCTAGCATATATACGGCTCATTCGTAGCACATCCCTTGTTCCTAGCTGCGTCACCACGTGCGGTGGTGCTTGGGCGGTGTGTGGCCGGTCACAAGCCCGAGCAGGCCCAGCGATTGAATCACAGAGAAGTGTGAAGCACTGCAAACACTGTTTGCCAAAGGGGGGTGTTTGGATGACTGAGAATTGTGAACTGCTGCGGTCGCTAGTGTGCTAATCACTTTGTGACAACAACCATTTCCGCGGCTGCAGGAACGAAACGGGGTTCAACACATGGTTCGTGTTGGTTGGCTTCAGTGGTTGTGTTGTTGGAGATACTCTCGCGTTGTATGGCTTACGCTGCCCGGGTTCTGGGCTAAGTCCTCCTGCAACAACAGCACGGTGAACAACACAAACACACATGATATGTAAAACTAGCACACGTGCCACATGTGCAGCATGTGCTGAAAGCTGTTGCCATGCCGGTTGGCCCGCTACGCCATACCCATTCACCTGGGTCACACTTTATGCACCGTCTCGTTCTGCAGTCATAGCTATTCAGCATCTCAGAAGGCATCCCCTCCGCTGCAACGTCGCTCCTGCCCCTTATAACCCCAGATCGGGCAACACTAGAATCTGCCCGAAGAACGCCCGGCATCCTCTCTCTTGACCGTTTCCAAGCGCGTCTACTGGCCTGCATCCCGTTTACAATCACCACAACGTCCATCTCAGGCAACCTGTGAATTTGATAA
Organism: Chloromonas sp. AAM2; assembly: GCA_004335635.1. Lineage (NCBI taxonomy): Eukaryota > Viridiplantae > Chlorophyta > Chlorophyceae > Chlamydomonadales > Chlamydomonadaceae > Chloromonas > Chloromonas sp. AAM2. Next base: position 23,084 of record QAXH01002531.1, on the reverse strand, counting down.
ATAAACAATAAAACAACAATAAATAAATAAGTAAGGTGAATGGCATAATAACAATGAATAACATAAAATCAATGATCAATAATCAAATGAATGAATACAAAAGCCCAGACAGCGTGTCATGGGCTCGAAACATTAGCAAGCTGCGTCAGGCCTGCGGATGCTACTGACCCCTTCCCTTCCCCACCTCAATCGCGTCTTCAATCATGCCTGAATCTGTCATGACGCCCCCGTTGGGCACTCCGTTGGGCACTCCGTTGGGCACCCCGTGTGGCATGCCTGGCAGCACCACGCCTGACCTCCAGCCGCCTTTAGCTTGTTCGAGCAGCCGCTTGATGTCCTCGGGTCGCTGGTGACCTGCTCAGGGATAATGGAAGTCGGATAATAACCTCACTATTGAAGGAACCCGACCTGCTCAAGCCGGTTGCAAGATTGTCAAGTCAAAGCAGCGCTAGACTGGTCCTGATGAAGCCCTTGCAACACAAAAGCATCGTTGGGTTGCAGCTGTTGGGTCCCTTGATATACCCTCTCTCTCTCTCTCTCTCTCTCTCTCTCTCTCTCTCTCTCTCTCCATGACCCACTCGTAGCCAGACCCAGGTCGGACGGTTTCTCACGTCCACAGCATCACGTGAAACGTGAAACGCCCTGGCATGACTTCCCCCTGGCACAATCAATCAGCACTGGTGGTCCCGACGGCTCCTGGACGCCTCTTGCCATCTGCCCCTGAGCAAACCTTGCCTTGTAAACCGGGTCACTGTGCCACCCTTCAATCCATCCAATCCTGCCAAGGATCAAACACAGCTGTTTATGGCCTTCAGTCAGGAAGGACTGCTCAATTTATACATCTCCTTCAGTCCGCTGCTACCTGCTCCCTGTCCACCAACCTGATGGGAAGGCTGCCTTGAGATAAGAGTCGTTCATTGTGGCCGCCTCAGGCGGTAGGTTGGTTACAAACCACGGATGGCACATGATCTGTTCCAACTGAATCCGTTGGTTGGGGTCCGGCAGCAGCATGCGTTGGAGGAGGTCACGCCCCTCGGCAGAAGTGTCCACGTTGTCTGGAAGAACGTAACGCATGTTCACCATCTTGTCTAGCATCTGCAGCACACGGTAGAATAGTTCGGTTTGCTTGTACTGGTCAAAAAATGCTGGTGCCAGAGGCATGTACAGGTGGAAAATCAATGATGGTTGTCAATGATGTGCCCGTGTATAGGTTGGCAGCATGCTGGATGGCCAAACGTGTGTGTTTGGATGCCTGCACCAATTCATGTGTGGCCATACCGTGTAAACGCTGACAAATCTGGGTTCTAATTTGGACCTCATTCGCCGTCTCTCAAACTAACATTTAAATCTGAACCCAGGTTATCTGCCCAAATTCACGTGTGTCGTACCCTCACCTGCAAGATTTCTGCTGCCTTGGGCACATTTTGCCCCGGAGGCGTTTCAAAGGGATATCTGCCGTAAAGCATAACGTACAGCATGACTCCACAGCTCCAGATATCCGCCACCTTGCCGTCATACTTGCCATCCCGGTTGACCAGCACTTCAGGGGCCATGTAGGTGAGAGTGCCTACCTGAAGGCCAGAGAAAGAGCACATGCACCGCCATATGTGTGTGTGTGTGTGCAGGTGTGTGCACGTGTGTGTCTCTGTGTCTGGTGCATGGCTATGCATGGCGAACAACTGCATGCTGCTACAAACCAGGTGCATCGCACTGGCTGCCAAACTCTGTAGATAAGCTCTGCATGCTACTCCCATAGCTGCCCCGACCATCTACATGGCTGTGAAGAAGCAGTCGAGCACATGGGCAGTAAGTACCGCCCATCTACATGTGTGCTGGTATGCCATCATCAACAAGGGTGTGATTACGTGCATGGTCGGCAAGCTGCTGTGCAGGTCAGGTGCAGGACCCCACCTTGCTCTTTGCAGCAGACTTGAAATCGGCCTTGGAATACCCGAAGTCACAGATCTTGAGTAGCGGTAGCGGCAGGCCCTTGACTACCTGCAGGAGTGTGTTTTCCAGCTTGATGTCTCGGTTGGCGACTCCCCGCTTGTGGCAGTAGTCCGCGCCAATGACGAGCTGCTGGAAGAACCAGCGCGCTACCGCCTCTTTGAGCCTGCCTTGCTTTTGCACGTAGTGAAAGAGCGAGCCGCCCGTGGCATACTCCATGGCGATGCAAATGTACTCATTTGTCAGAAAAACTTCCTTGAATTGGATGACGTGCGGATGCCGCAGCAAACTGTGGTTCACAATCTCCGCCTCCACGTACTTGTTCACATCCCCGCGCTTGAGCAGCTTGACAGCAACCATTTCTTGGTTGGCATTACGTGCCAGCTGCACAAACCCAAAGCTGCCCTTGCCGAGAGTCTGGATCTTTTCATAGCGTGGCGCAGTTTCTCGCAAAGGGTCCGGCTCCATGTCGCTCAGAGTTCGTGCTAATCCGGGGTTACGAAATGGTCACGAAGCCCATTTTCAACGCAAAGTGGGTGTTATCATGACATCAATCAACGAGCAGTGCTTCTGCTCAGTTCGTGTCGTGGAGCGTGCCATGCCAGAAATGCGTTTTTTACAGCCGCTACCGTTTCTCAAGGGCGCCGATCAGAATTCAGCCAGGTTGCAGGCATTGTGCGCGTTGGTGGTAGGCACGTTCTTGTAGCCAGCACATCCTGGCGCTTGGACAGGGCAATGCTCCAAGCGTCTCAACTCCTGACGTGTTCTCGCGTTGGGCCAGCACATACACAACATGGCAAGCAGAATGAGACCATGTATGCAGGCTGCAGGGTGTTTAGTCGTTCTGATGTGATGTCAGCCATCAGCGTCCTCTTCGCCCCGGAGGCAAGACACGCAAGGCTTAAAATACCACCACCATCCCATCCAAAGTACCATGGCAAACATCTTTTGTTGAGAACGTTGTAATGATCTTCACGCAATCATATGCGTTTGCAGGACAGGGGTCATTGCAGTAAAGGCAACGCCTTTGTCTTCCTGCTTCACCACCACCTTCTTCCAACTGGTGCACAGCTTAAAAGATGGCAAAGGGCACCCGTGACGAAATTGCATGATTACATTTGCGATTCCTGGAGCTAAACAATTAAAGCAACGTCTCATCAAATGCAAAAGCAGGACCAGCAACGATCAAATAAGTGCAAATGTGAGAGGGCAGACAGGCTACAGACGTAGGACACACCTGCCTGAGCACGCACGTTTCGACCGATAATGAATGAGCAACGCAGCTTAGGGCACACTGTGCACTCTGAATGCATACTCGGAAAAATAAAAAGCCATGCAGGCAGGGTTCCTCATGAGTCCAAGGGGCGCAGAGGCCACCCACCGATCGTCAGTATTGCATACTCGTCAACAAACTGTCAAGAAACTGCAGGGAAAGGTCGGAGTTGGACAGATCAAAATAGTGGGAAACTGCAGATACATATTGACTGATGGCAAGAACAGCACAGGTGCTGAACTGACGCATTTTTTTTGACGGTGACACAATTCTCAACTGAGCAGCAAAAAGTGATGGAAATGACTTCCAAAGGCCAGTTCTGGCCGGCATGGGTGAGGCTTTGTTCTGACCATCTGCCAGGGGTGGATCGCAAAATGGGTACAAAAGGCAAGGGATGCGCCATACCGGTTCATCACGAATAACACAGGAATCACGGAGATCACAGCAGCCTCAGTGCGGGCCAACAACCACGAAGAATCAGCATGGGTGGCACACGGCTTTTGGTAGCATACTGCTTTGATCTAGTCACTTGTCATCCCAATCAAGCCTTGCATGGCTGCTGCTTTTGGGAGTAAACGGTGGCTAGCTGCCTGCGCTGCCTGCTTCGTGTCCTGCAGCTTAACGCCCTGCGCGAGCCTGTGCGATTGCATGGTGTGGAGTGTGGGCCTGGAGGAGGTGGTCGGTTTCTCAACGCTGTGCTGTTGCGGCTAACAGCCACCTTGCGTGGAGGGGGAGGAGGCAGTGTTCCATTCCGATTTGGTGGTGAAAGTGGGCCAGGGTGAGGTGGGGCAGACTGGGCGTCCATCAACACTTGTGATGAAACATTGCCCGCCATGGTGTTGATGACCAGAGTGGCGTTAGCAACCTGGCCGGCCATGGTAGTGCTATTTGTGTCCAGTGCGTCCGCTGCCACCTCATTTTCGCTCACAGCAGCGACTGCGCTTTCTGCCACGACCGTGAGCCCGTTGGTTGCTTCGTCAATGGTGCCTGGCAGTGGCTCTGCGATCCACTTGAGCAGTGCAGAGTAGCTCTTGGTGCCGACCAGGTGGGTGATCTTGAGTGGGTTGCCGTTGGCTGCGGGGATAGTGCCCACGAGGATGCCACGCACGCGGAAGTCCTTCTGCAGGGCACAAGCACGTGCATGACAGAGTATGATCATTAACACATCTGCGGTGAGAAATCATTGTACAAGGCGTTCTAAAGCTTGACACAGCTGGGGCACTTGAGCATAACCAGGTGCCGCCTGGTCTGGTCAGCAGTAGGGGCCACTGACAGGCTGGTCAACACGAGCAGAGGGCGACCTGACCATAAGCGTAGTTCAATTTACACGCCCAGTCAACAGTCACGGTGGGGATTGAGAATGTGGAGGAGTAGCTACAACGGAACAGGTGATGCCCGTCTCTTACTTGAGCAGTGTCTGGTAATTCAGCAAGGAAGCAGTTCAGGTAAATGCACTATCAATGATCGTCCACACTTCAGACCACATGAACCTCAGCTCCACTTGCCTGCATGAAGAAAGGTGACCCTGACTGGCCGCTGAGTGACGGGCACGTGTGGTATGCGGTGCTTGACTGACAGTCATCCCGAATGATACTGCAGGTGCTGGCGCTGCACGTGCCAAAGGGAGAGGCGGAGGCGTAGCCAGCCGTCGCCACAGTGTAGCTGGTGGCTGGCTGCCCAGTGGATGCGCTTACAGCACAGCCTGAGGCCATGCCTAGCCAGCCGGCCTCGTCGCCCACTGGTGAAGACAGGCGAATGATGGCCACATCCCAGTCAAATGAGTACATGTCGGGAACCTGAAAGCACGGGCATGCAGACCAGGCTCAAGGGTGTGCGTAACAAAGAAGCATTTGCATTACACAGGTTGCCAGGTACGGATTGTGCAAGCTGCTTATAGCGACTGAGCGCACACACTTCACTTCAGCCTGGTTGCCGCCAACTCAAACACTTGAAACACATCAAACACTTGAAACAGTTCAAACTCTGGCATTGAATACTAGACATTGATCGTAGAAGACAGCATCAACATCAGTAAAGAGACAGGGGTTCAGGCACACGGCGACTTACCGTCTGATAGGTGTGGAATATGGTGGCAAAGGCCCAGGCTGTCACGTTGTAAGGGTTGTAAGTCACATTGTCAGCTCGGTACCGTCCTGCCGCAAAGTCCAGCCGACTGAAGAAGGAACCGCCACCCTGGTTGTCCCTTTGGAACACGCAGTGTGCTGCTGTGAGCACTGCATCTGAGCCAACCAGGACGCCGCTGCATACCAATGCGCCCTTGCTGTTTTTCAACTGGAGCTGGCCAATGGCTGTGTAGGGAAACTGTTTTACCGGGCAGCTGGGTAGGCTGGGCAGCACTGGTGGTGGGGGTGCAAAAGTGGTTAGTGGTGAGGGAGAGGTGCTAGGTGATGGGGGCGGGAGTTCTGGTGGTGGTGAAGTGATTTCCACCTGCTGTAGGTCTACAGGAGGCGCATACTCTGAAGCACTGCCATCAGCTGCACCACTGCCGTACGTTGGTGGCGGGTTTATGGTGGTTTCCTGCAGCTGCTTACGTTGCTGCTTCGTGTGGTGCTGGTGCTTGTGAGGGTTGAAGTAAGACAGGCATGGCATTCCGTTGGATTGCTGGATGATGTCCTGCCCACCAGGGCCCAGGCCTGCATACCGGGTATCGCCTGAGCTGCCCTGCTCTGAGTTGCTTTGTTGCTGGTCTGAAGACTCTGATCGCTGAGGTGGTGGTGGGGCCAGGCCGCTGCGAATGCTGGCGTTCTTGATTGCCTGTGTGAGTGCATCCAGATCGTACATGGCTGCATACAACAGGCCTTTTTGGGTGACACGCAGTGCCCGGACTGAGGTAGACACAGGCCCATGGTTGCTGTTGGAATTTGAGCCGCCAAGAGCACCATACTTATCATCCTGCTCGTTCCGTTCATTGGTGCACGCGCCTGGTTCATCTTCTGCCTGGTCTTGCAAGTGGATCAGGCCTAGCAACTTGAACCCCTCTTTCCGGAACGTCTGCATGTCTGTTTGGCTGAGCATTCGCTGCCTCGCCTGGGGCTGTTCATCTTTGGACGCATGTCCCAGATCTTGTGGTGCCTGGTGCTGCGGTCTGGGCTGTTGCTGTTGCTGCTGCTGCTGTGGCTGTTGTTGTAATGTGTCATGGTCAGTCCGCTGCTGTTGGTTGAGGTTGCTGTCTTGAAAAGGGGTGTTCAGTAATAGGCGGTGCAGATGAATCGCGCGTGGATTACGGGTTGTAAAATTTTCATCTGCAGGAAAAACCCATAGTGTCATGCGTGACAGTTGGCAAGCAGTCCCAGGATCGAGTTAAGTTAGGCCAGCAGCATGCAAACACACGCCAGTGAGCAGACCAAACGCATGTGATGAACATAGCCTGGGAATGCTCAAATGCTCGTATGTGCCAGACTGCAGACGTGCAGGTTGAGAAGCTTGTGTAAGCATGAAACCCCGGCTCACCGGGCTAAGTCTGACATTCACATTCGGCTACTGCGCTCACCGTTGCAGGCATTCTCGGCAACGACTTCAACCCCTTGACACTCGGCCAGGCAGCGAGACTGGTACGTGTTGTGGTCCGCGCCGCATACAAGGTCTAATATGTGCGGGCAGCCCAATGCACAATTGGCTGCCTCGGCAACTGCTGCTACTTGTCCTGCATTGCAGATTGTTCAAGAAACCAAAGGCATTTAGAAACTGTGGGACTGAGCGCTTGCGTGCCGGCGAGTTTGCTAGCGCCTTGAAATGCACTCACCATGTAGCGAAGCCACGAGGAAGAGCAACAGGCAGGCCGCGACAGGTTCTTTCGCTGGCCGCCGATGCCTCATTTGTAATTAGTGGACAGGCCCTCGTGTGGCCAGTCTGGGCCTGCGCCCCTGCTGCTGCCAATTCTCCAGGGCAAAATGCGTCAGAAATGTGTCGATGCCGGTGCCTCCAACACAGTGGCTAGCGACTGGTAATCAGCATGTTGTTTGACCAGTAAATGTGCTCCGATGAAAATTTGTTTGGAGTGGAAGGAGCCGGGGGATGTTGCATGCAAGGCGGGTTTCCAATTTTCAGTGCTGCGCACAATGCGACGTGCACAGTCCGCAATGTCGTAGTGCTGCAATGCGGGCACGTAAACATGGTGTCGCCTCGAGCAAGCGAAAAGAAGGAAGCTACTGCCGCGAATGCTTCCAAAGAGTGAGAGTGTGACCTTTTCGCTTGCTCGAGGCGAAGGACGCTGCACGGCTTCGTGAGCGTGTTGCATTCGTTTTGCCAAGGCATCCGGGCAGCAACGTCTGGGGCTGACGACGTTCCCTCCTCATCAGACACAAAGCAAGATGCCCGCAACCAGGCCGATTTGAGGACTGTTTGTAGGGACTCTCGTTGTTCTAGGGTGTACCAGCGTAGGGGCCTCAGGTACCGGTGCAACATCAGACAATGCATAGCTGGACCTGATGGGTACTGTTCAATCTGTGTGCTCAGGATGCCGGGGTTCACCGTGTCCAGAGGGCAGGCTGGCTGGCCAAACAGTGTCCCCAAAACAGTGTCCTGGCAAAACACCTCTGCTTTCCTTGTACACATGATAGTACGGCAAGGGCCAACATGAACATGAACACACATGGAAGTGCACACCATCCGACGCAAACATCAACTATTTGCACAAGTCAGCTCCTTTCAACGGCGCCTTCAAACCAGCAACTGCCCTGCACTCTTGGAACACGACCAGATCATTGAGGCTTGTCAAGCCTGGACAAAGCAAAGTAGTTAGAGAACGGAGCTTGGACAGAACCGGTTTGTCACAATGCAGGCAAGCAGCTGCACATCCCATGACACAACATCGCACACACATTGCCCATGCAAGCAACGGTGACATCAACGGTCACGACAGCAGGGATGGCCACCATGGTCTAGCCAAAGGGCCATACACGCCAGAGGCAGCTCGCAATGTATAGTCTTCAAGTTGATGCGCTCAGATGAGATTGCAGACAGAGAGAGTGTGCAGGCCGGGAGCCAGACCGGCTTTCAAGAGCACTCAACAACACCTGTCCCCACACCCAGACACAGCTCAAAGACAACCGTGTCTCAAGGGCTGACATGTAGACGTAACCACAAGATGTCAGATTCAGTTCAAATTGCACCTGCCTCCCACATGGGCGTCTGTCGCATCCCCCTGGATGTGTCCCATAGCCCACTAGGATCACATACCCTACATTAGGTACGAGGGTCAGACTACTACATGACATTGAAATTGGCATCCAAGCTGTCAGGCATCTTGTCCCTCGCCGGACGCAGCACCGCGCCTCCTCTTGCGTTTCTTCTGTGCTCCGTTACTCTGCAAACGGACACAGGCGGCCAATTGATGAGCACTGAATCTCTAGTGGCTGATCTACAACCGCTGCTTCCTGGCCAATCTTCACCCAGACTGTGCACCAGGGCTCCATGTCCTGGGACGAATTCAGACATGTACGAGTGCACAAAGCTTGCAAGGTTTGAACTCCATAAGAGTTCATCTTAGCTTCACTCACACCAGCTTGTGTTGGCAATGTCTGGAACATACTACTGCAATAAACCGTCAAGCACCTCAAATGCTACCACAATGTTTCTGCTCATTTAGACTCAAGTCGAAATCTCGTGCCATCAGCACCTCAACACAGTTCAAGTGCCAATGCCACATACCGCAAGCAAGCCGTCCCATCTCAAGGCACATCACACACATCCAGCCTCACAACACTCAGCACTCCACCCACCTGCGGTTCCTTGCCAGAGTCTGCACCAGCGGCCGCTGCCACTGGTCCAGCAACAGCGACAACAGCACCGCCAACAGCATCAGCGCCAGGTGCAGCTGGAGCAGCAGCAGTGCTTGCTAGGCGCTTGTGCGCTGCAGTAACTGCAGCACCTGTAGCGGTGGCTGCGGATGTGGCTGCGGAGGGCATGTGGAGTGCCTTGGCTTTTTTCTTCACTGACAGTGGATTGGGACCCTACAGCCACGGGGGCGTATGCGAGGCAAAAAGTGGATGCACATGCTGCGGCAAGCCACTGGAGTGCTGCCAGCTAGCTCGTACAAGCTCATCAGACTTCGAGCAGCAATTTGGCGCCCTTACCATCGTTGTGTCCTGCTCTTAGTGTTCCGCCGTTCAGGTATGTATCAATTGACCTCATCAGTCAGCACCTCCGTTAATCTCGTTCAATAAGCAAACAAGTCAACCCACTCAACAGCGCATAAACATGCCCTGTTCTTGAAGCCTCTCATCAGCCTTTGCTCACACACATCAGCATATTCATAGCAGCATGCCAGGGGTCGTCTCGCCGAATGTTTAGATGTACAGCAAATCTGGCCATCAGCGTGCCAGGCTGTGAGAGAGAGTGCGCACCTTTGCCTTATTGCGCCTGAACACCGCTGATGTCCTGAGCTTGGGTGTGATCTCTTCCAAGTCCTTGAGGGCAGCACTGGTTCGCTCGTGGGCGGGAAGGGCTTGATGGTCTGTGTTTGCCTGCAAAAGCAAAAACGGGCAGGTTTGAGAGCGATGCATTTGTGGCAACACCCTTGACGTCTATACAGTGTATGTTTGTGGCATCTACAGCATGGGATTTGCAACAATTCATCCTGCAACATAAATATGAGTAGCCTTGGTCCATCTCCAGCCTACGTGGCACAGAACATACATGGAAAAGGAACATCGATCCAATAACTTGCCAAGTGTTCGATTCAAGCCTGGCAGATGGCTCCTGCTTGTCTTCCAGTGCTACTTGCCTGCTTAGCGGTTTCCTTAGCTAGTCCAGGCGGCTGGTGCAGGTGAATGCCGTTGATTGTGGCATAGATGATGGGACAAGCTGGTACCTGCACATAACAGGCAGCGGCATTCCCACATTGGCGGATGTTCAAAGGTTTTTCTGTGCAGCTTGTCTAGTACTACTGTGGACTAAACTGCTGCAGCTCCAGTACCCAGCCCAGCAGGTGCATTCACACGCACACGCACGTGCACATACAAAGACACACACAGCCGACGCCCTGGTAGCCCGGTGCATACTTTGTAACATGACTTTATTAGGGCATTCAGCCGCCCAATAGCCGTTCCCCTGCTCTTTCCCCCACGCCACCCCTCATCTCTCATCTCCTCCACACGTGCCCACCTGTTCGAGATGTGCCCTGAGAGCCTGGTCCTGAGTGGCTACCCACCACCGGTCACCATTGGCACCGCCTGCGGACAGGCAGACAGGCAGCCTTGCACTGGTGTGAGTGCCACACGTGGGTGGGGATCAGCAATGTCGACACAGTTACGGTACCTGTGATGCACACGACGTTGCTTGAGATGCCTGTTGTCTGAGTATGGCTGCACTCAAACTCAGTGCCAGTTTAACGGTTTTGCCTATGCCTTCATCACTGGATGATCGGTGCAAAATGTCTTTGGGCTTTGTGTGCAGCTTGAGAGGCAGCTCTGGGGCCAGTGTTGCCCCACCTATGGCTTCCTGTATGCAGGTAGCCGGTGTGCACTGCCCCTTCTCGTGCCCACACTTGTGCAGCTCGTACCCCCTGGCAACCTTGCATGCCTGAAAGGCACATGCAACCAACACAAGCATGCATGTCACATGCACTCAACACAAGCATGCATGACTGGAGCCTTAGACACACACCACCTTCGACAGACGCCTGAGACTCTAAATCCATCTTTCCAGTGTCACATGCTCTTCACACCGAAGCTCTTGGGCTGAATGCCACATGTAAGCAATCACTTGTTGACCATTGTTGAATCACAAGCTTCAGATCACAGCAAGTCACAGGTTGAATCTAAATGAATTCACAGATCAAGTCACAACCAAATAAGAGATTAGATCACAAGCAAGTCACAGGTTATAGTACAAGGAAGTCACAGGCTAGACCACAATCAACTCACATATAAAGAGATTGATCAAGGCGATCAGTACATCGATGCAGGTCCACACCTGTTTGAGGTCGTCACCCAGTGACTGCAGCTCGCTGGTGATGCAGCGGGTCACGTACAGCTTGACACGTGCACCCAAAAGATTGGACACGTGCTTATCCAAGTCAGACAAACTGCACAGCACGGGTAGCTGCAGCTGTCACAGCTGACTGAACGCCAGTTGGAGTTTAGCAGGTAAAAAGAAGCATGTGTGGCAGCCCTTGCATATTCAACAGCGTCAAAGTAAGCGTTGCCAGGTTTTCCGAACATGTGAGTGTAACAGCACAGGCCTGATAAAGAAATGCTGTCCTAATCTGGCAACTCTTGTAGGTGGCTGGTGAAGCAAGATGAGTGCTACACTGAGCTGCGCCCCCACAGCAATCAAATCTGATCACGTGAGGTTACACATGTGTCAACATCACCGCCTGAATCATTTTTGCGGGTTTTAAAGGGGGGGTGTCGGCGACTGTTGAGCGCCTAGCCACTGTGGTCTGCCGTTCGGCGCTAACTGTCAAAACCATGTAATGATGATGATGAGTGAACTCCACCTTGTGGACATAGCAGCATGGATAAAGTTGCCATCTACAAGAACCTGCGCGAGGCAGAAGCAGCAGTGTCCATTTCTGGTGCTTGTCACGTGTGTTGTCCCACATGTTCAGAGCGCTTGAAAGCATGGCGCTTCTAGACGCCTTGTGCTGCACAGGCGTGTGATGAGTGCGATGATGTACTTAGGCTCTGTGATGAGGTCTTGAGACGCTGATGCAAACAACCACTGTTTCAACACAGCCACAGCTCACTAGGCTTGGCGTGCTCATGTAGTAATGTATTAATTTATGCAGACCATACAGTGATTCTCCATCGTATCTCATAATCCCTGTCATAAGAGGTGGTCAAACTTGTAGCAGCGGACAGGCTTAGCCGTCCTACCCTAGGTCAAGCCTTGCATTGCTTCACTTTCCGTGTCTGCTGGTGCTGGCAGCCAATCGCTCCAATTGACAGTCTTTCATCTACATGCATGCTGTCCTTTTCTGCATGGCCGATGCCTGTTGGGTCCAAAATGCAAGTCGCACCTTGTAGGGTTCGTGAAACCCGTAATTTAGTTTGTAGAACACCACCGCGCGCCGTGTGTGCTTATGCTTCTTTCGTCGCATCCTGGAGGTACGCAATACATGCCTTCCGGTTGTCGGATTGTAATTTGCGGCAAAGCGGAGAGTGTGTGGGGACGTTTCGCCGCCGCTGACACGTGTGTTGCACTCTCATCCACACTTGGTCACACATATCCTCACAACAGGTTGACTAACATTTCATCCTAGTCCCTGCAAAGAAAAGGGTCTGGCATACCACGGTTGAATGAACCCAGATGGAGCCCAGCTCTGCCTGCACCCCATTTCTGAAGAACTACGGCATCACCCAAGGACACTTCCCTGACCCTGTCTTCTCGTACATCGAGAACTGGAAGATTGGCATGCCACCTGAGCCTATTGCATAGCTCTAGCTCAAAACAGCCACCAACCACCCTGCCAGTCCTCAGCTTACAAGGCCTTCCAGACTCATATGAAAGGGCCTGAAGAGACAGCCTCTAGACCAGCTCAGCCAAGTTGTGAACCAAGCTCTCATAAGTACAACCACCTGCAACGCTATTGGAGAGCTCAGCAACTTGTTCAGCATTGTTCAGCAACTTGACCAGTCGGAGGTCTCCTAGCTAGGAGGCCCTGCCCAGCTAGCGAATAGGTGTAACACCAGCTGGCCTTGCTCAACTCAAAAACGGAATCAGCTGCCAGAATAATTAGGAGTCCCCCGTGAGCTCAGCAAGTCGGTGTCAACGTGTAACAGCCAGGCTGACCGGGAAGCACGTCTGACACACACAACCAGAGCCTTGGGCCTGACAGGGCAGCACACAGTCACAGCACCGGCTGGATGTCATGGCCCTGCTTCGTGGCCGTCCATGTGGGCGCAGGTTCCCATTCAGCCACCCAGGAGCCTCAGTACCTACAAGCCATGCAAGCAGCATGCGAGGCCGGGGCAGCCTGCATGATGAGCGCCCAAAACACCACCAGCCACCCGCCTAACCACCATATGGCACGTGGCCATAACTGCGGCCCTTCCCATGTGGTCACGCAACCGACCAATCAACCGCGTCATACCAGCTCCAACAGCTTGCAACCACCAGCAACCACCAGCACTGCAACTCAAGTGTCCACTCCTATGTTTGCACCACGAATCAACCACCAACAGCCCAACGCCAGCATTCAACTGCCAGTGGATGCCCCTGGAGCGTCACAGGCATCACATGGGTATGCCGAATGGGTCACCGCTCAGGTACCACGTGATGCTCATGCCGGGCCGTCCAGGGTGCTGCAGGCGGTGACAGCGGCTGTGCAGGTTCTCGAGGTGAGTGAGCGGAAAAAGCGTTTCCGATGCACGTGACCATGCACGTTTTAATGCATGTGACCAGACTTTCAGGTTAACAACCTGCCGCAGCACACGACCCTGGTGGGGTGAGCATGAAGCGTGTGATGAGCCTTGTGGGTGCATGGTGTGCGTGAGTGTGCCAGGAGGAAAGTGCGATCCACGCTTGCAGACAAACATCCCAGTGAGAACATCAACTGTAATACAATAGAAAACGAGCAAACAGCTACCAGTTGCTTGAATGGTTTGCATGCGTCTCATCCAGTGTGGTGGGGCACCGTAAACGAGCCACAGCATTGACACCCTGCCACTGTGCGGACGCGGCCTCCTTGGTGTCTGATTGTTGCCAATGTGCTGTGTGCTGCCCTCGCATGCCGCCGCCAGGACCACCCATGCACCAATGCCGGTCACGGCTCCAACCTCACATTTCAGGGCGCAGTGGAGTGTGACGCCAGCGTCATGGATGGGTGCACTGCGGCATTCGGGGCAGTGGCAGCAGTGCAAGGTGCGAGGCGATAAAAAGCGAACGATTGTGTGCCACTGTATTAAAAAGGTGTGATGGAGACAAGCAAGCAATGGCTGTCGTATCTTACCTCTGGTGCGGCATTCCTTTTTGTCACGCTGTGGGATGTGTTGACAAGGCAACCGCAATCACGCAATTGATATTAATGGAGACCTGAAGCACCATGATATACGATGATGAGGCCTTCAGAACAATGATGTCTGACTATTGCTGCAGTCTGCAGTTGATGGCGTTGCATTCAAGCTACTGCTGGGGAACTAGTCTACAGTTGTCTGGGGCAATGCCTTAAAAGACGACCTGTAAGTCGTGCTTGTGCAGGTGTGCGCCATCCCTGTGCCGCTGCGGCCTGCCTGGCGACCGAGTCCCTGCAGCCACTGGCCTGTGGCAGGGTAAGGCCAATGTGAGTGATGAGGTGTATGTGGTACGAAGCCTCAGAGCAGCCGTCACCCATGCGCAATCCACTGCTATAGCACTTCTGTCTTCCATTGCCCAGGGTTCCAAATGAGTACAAGTCGTGGGTGTGGGTGCGACCTCTGCATGTGCCCTTTTGTTCTGCTTTCCCTGTCGTGGATGGCTGGCCTGTTGCGTTTCTGGCCCAGTCTGATTGCACATGGAAACCCCAGGTGTACCTTCTTTCCATTTGCTGTTTGTGGCAGGTTACTGTGTGGCCCAGGCGCCAGACAGTATGCAGCCGACCGGAACCTGGAGGTGTGCTCCACACCCCATGCAGCCAACTGTCACGACCAGCCACAGCCACTCCCAGAGACTGCAAGAATTGACAGCTCCACAGTTGAGTCAGGAGAATGCCAGGCAGGAGCCTCAGCACCTTTAGGGCCTGTTGCTGCTGGCTCTGGGGTCTCGTCAGGGCCAGATTTGAACCCGTTACCAAGCGGTTATCAGGTCACACCTGCAGCAGCACGTGCCTGGAGACGTTACAGGCACATGGTGGCACAGCAGGACAACGACCTTTGTGGTGATGCGGACCTCACTCGGTGCCCAGCTGACCCTGGCTTGGCTGGTAGGACAGCACCCTATGCCAACCTCGTTCAGGGATCAGATAAGGACTGCTTGAAAGATGGTGTTGAAACACATGACACAGTGGGTGCGGTTGCAGTGGATGCATGGGGTCGTGCGGCAGCTTGTGTGTCCTCGGGCGGCCTAGCGCTCAAACACGCGGGGCGGATTGGCGAGGCGGCCGTGTATGGCGCGGGATGCTGGGCAGCGTGTAGCTGCGGGGGCGGGCGGGGCGGAGCAAGCGGAACCGCCGGGCTACCATGTCACCATGACTTACCCACTCAGCCTAGACTCAATGCTCAAGCTACACTCAACACTGCTGGCGATGCACGGACACAGGCAGACAAGCTCAGCCGACTGAGTAAGGCCGCTACAGCAGACACGGTGATGCACACCGATGGTCCACAGCAGAAGGCAGACAAGCCCAGCCGAGTGGGTAAGGGCAGAAGCACAGTGCACCCAGGGAGCAAGGCTGGGATGGCGGCTGCACCACAGCACCAAGACCACCTTTCGGGCAGCCATCAAGATAAAGATCCGCCTGGTCCTGGTCCCAGCACTGTACATGGCTTGTCTGACGGTGGCAGTGGCGGTGGCAGTGGCAGTGGCAGTGGCAGTGGCAGTGGCAGTGGCAGTGGCAGTGGCAGTGGCAGTGGCAGTGGCAGTGGCAGTGATAGCGGCGGCAGTGCTGCGTATGGTTCTGATGATGACACGGCTGACAGTGGGAGCTGTGATGGAGATGGGGACGGCGAGGACGGACAGCGGGAAATCGTGAGGTGAGGAAGGTGGGCTGCTTAGCAAGGAAAGTTGTTATAGCAAGGGCTGAAAACATCACAACATGGGGCTTTGCTGTTTGTGCAGCTAAGCTGCTGCTAGGCAGGAGTGCGGTTCTTGGCTCGTGGCTGCGCACGGCTGCAAGAGCAACTACAAGAGCTCATTCAACTGCCCGATATGCAGTGATAGCATCAAGGTGTATGCGCAACGGGCTTCAACAAGGGCCGCTGCGTGGCGGGAGTGTGTGTTGTTCATGGCTGCTCCGCAAGGGATGGGTGATCAAACTCTGACTGTGCCTGGCTGTACTGCTGTTCCATTGACATGTGCAGGGCAGTCACGAACAGGGTGAGGATGGCTGACGCATGGTTGTTCAGTTTGTGATCCTGAAACAAGCTGTGCATTTTGTGACCTTGCACAGGGCTGTTCAATTGTTGACCCTTGACAAGGCCGTGCTGTTGACGATGTGTGCAGTGTGGCTGTGAGCGTGACCGGTGTGGGCGAGCCCATCATGCGCAGCAGCCTCGCTCGCAAGTGCGGCCATGCGCTCATGCGCAGACGCCATGCACCCCTGGACCAGGTAGGCGCTGCATGACGTGTGGAGGCGGTACCGGGTACTGCACTGGCACAGTGGTGTGCTCTTGCTCATCAGTGTGTGGTGCATCAGGCAGAGGCAGCATGGCAGGGCGGTAGGGCACTGCATAACTTTGCCTGGCCCAGCAGGTGGTTCGCGGACTAACCTCTGCTGCTGTGCCTCTGTCACTGCGCCTGTTGTCATACCCAAGCAACAACCAGCAACGGTGGCCACTGCTGTTGGACAGTGCACAGTCCTGCAGGCTGTGTAAATGTGAGACATTCCCGCACCATGCATGTTATGCTCTCAGCATGGCATGGTGTAGGCGTGTCCATCACCAGATTACAATTTATAGGTCTCGCGGCACTGACAGCTCACTTATAACATGGTACACTTACACTAACGAGAACTAGGACGGTGTTTTTGCAGGTGATCACGCGCGTTGTTCAGCGGGCCGTTACCTCATGGCATGGTGTTCCCTTGGACTGTGGGGTGCTGGCCCTTAGGTGGGTGGGTGGACAAGTGACTCTGGCCCTTGGGTGGGTGGGTGGACATGTGACGCTGGCCCTTGGGTGGGTGGGTGGACAAGTGACTCTGGCCCTTGGGTGGGTGGGTGGACATGTGACGCTGGCCCTTGGGTGGGTGGGTGGACAAGTGACTCTGGCCCTTGGGTGGGTGGGTGGACATGTGACGCTGGCCCTTGGGTGGGTGGGTGGACAAGTGACTCTGGCCCTTGGGTGGGTGGGTGGACATGTGACGCTGGCCCTTGGGTGGGTGGGTGGACAAGTGACTCTGGCCCTTGGGTGGGTGGGTGGACATGTGACTTTGGGTGACAGTGTTCAGATGACAAGAGGCACCACGAAGAATTACATGTATGCTAGATGGAATTCTAGTGCTTTGCACCGAGTTGTTGCAGTTTAAACAAACGCAGTAAATCCTCTGCCTGAGTGGTCTCCCATGCAGGGCCGCCACAACTGCCTGTCGTCAGAAGACAGCAGCACTGCACCAGCAAGCCTCAAGGTCCAGGCCGCAGGACCACACTCAGCGGCGGGCAAGCAACAACAGGCCTGACCTCCAGCCGTCATGCAGCTGTGTAGGCGTCTGTAAGGTGGGCCAGAGTGTGGCTCAGGTAGTCCGGTCAAGCCTCTGTTGTGATTGCTGTGCGCAAGCTGCCACTGTCGCCATCACCATTTAGCAGCAATTTTTAGCAGTCTGCACATCCTGCTTGCCACCTACAACTGTAAATGATGCCAGTGCCTAGCACCGCTCTTCCGTTGGGGAGCCATCACTGCCTCACCTTTCTTGGGTACATTGCACCAGTCACTGGCAAAGATACCATTGTCTTAGCACAGCTGACCTCAGTTGACCCCAACGGTCCTTATACCGTGGCACCATCAGCACTAAACACTCGACCTCCTTACTCTTATGCTCATTGCGTGCTGACCTCTGGTACCGCCAGCACCATCGGCACAAAGTTGACCCTCTCATTCCATTGCTCGTCGCTCTGCAGGTTCGAGTCGAAGCAGCTGTCGCGCACACGTCGCCTTCCATGGGACTGGCCTTTCTCCATGTCCCACAACAGCCAACCCACCCAACCATGCCCTGTTCCTTGCAAGCGGAGCTGGGCGCACGTGCACCTAGTCACATGGCTCCACATGACCCATGTGCTATGCGTGATGGGCACGGCATGGAAGCCGGAGGGCACAAACGGCAAGAGCTGAACGGCAACAAGCGACATCAGGGCAGCGATCTGACAAATCAGGGTGATGATAGGGATGTACGTAATGGTGGTGGTGGTAGTGTGCTTGGTGGCGTGATGAATCATCCACGCAATCGCAAACGCCAGCGTGTGAGTTTGCAACGTGCAGAACTACTGGCAACAATGTCACGGCAGACCCCAAGACCTCAACGCATCTTAGTGGATGGTTCAGGGCATGTGAGCAGCAGAATTGGTGATGGCTGCGGCAGGCTGTCTGTGACGTGTGCAGTGGTAGGTCAGACAGCCAGTTGGGAAGTACATGATCCTGCTTGCAGTGTGCACGAAGCTGTGCACGGATGACCACTTTAACTGCTTACGGGACTCAACAGCAGCAACGGCGCCTTCTTTTGAGTGGGCTGATTGTAAGCTGGTTGTAAGGCTGCCTTGCATGATTCCACAGTTTGACTATTCCACAAACTCACAAACGCACAGTATAACAAGCTTTTCGGTAGCAATCATCTTTGGATGCCCAGGTACTTTTCGGTAGAAGAAAGATGTTTGCCAGTTCTGGGACAGATTGTGTGGTCTGGGACGGTCCAGTGCCACTTCTGGCACAGACAGCCTCGTGACATGTCATACATGTGGACAGGAATCTACACGGAAGGAACCAGTGGGTTGCTTAGGATACAAACGGTGACAGAGAGGGACAAATGAGGCTGTCCCAGGACTGGCGAACATCTTCGGATGGATTTGGGGTACGCCGGGTCAGCGGGCATGGCTGTTGCATGGCCGTTGCATGGCTGTTGCATGCGAGTGTTGCAGGATGCGACCGGTTCCGGACAGGTTCTGGCCAGGTCATCTTCGGTCACGACAACGCTAATAACGACATCAATACCACCATAGCGCATTTTATCCTAGGTGCTGGCAGAATCAGGTGAGAGCAGAGTTGCATGGAAAAGCCGCTTTTGTTTTGCTGCGCTCCTGCTACGCAGCGCTGCGGCGTAGGTGAAGCAACCGCGAACGATGGCGTAAGGATGCGCGTGCCGAATGGTCTGTGCTTTGGACTCGCTCACCCCGAAAAGGAAGCGCTCGCAGCTTACAAGCGTTATCGGCCTGTTGACTTCGACTGTTGACTGTTTACTTTGACTTTCGTGTCCAATGAGTAGTACTGGCGGACGCATACCAGCAAGCTCATACAGCGCTGAGGACAGCCGCACCAACCCTCGCACAATCATGACTTACGCGACTGGACGCCCGGCTGGCACGCCTAGGGTAGCTGATGACGAACAGCAAAGTCACCTTGTCAGGTCCTGAATTGTCTCGTGCATGTTTCACGCGTGCCTGGATAATGACGCTAGTACGCACGACTAGTGCTAAACATAAACAGATGCCCTCGCAAAATGTCACGATCACCCTCACCTTTGCTGACCATGCACAACTCACGCTCAGCGCAGGAGGAACCATAGAATGCTTTCGTCCTAATGCAAGAAACAATGCCCCTTACTGCATTGCTTGCGGTATCTGCTTGGCTTTTAGCCAGGTTGCGGTGCATGTGCCACCAACATGCGCTGTTCCTGATATCATTGCTGATCAGTCAGCGGCATGCAGCCCTGCACAGTTATCCCAGCAGTTCAGGCACGCACGCACTTGTTGGAGAAAACAAGATGTCGGTCCCCAAGATTGCCTTTCATCGAAGTCCATACCAGCACCTTGGCTACAGCTCTTGCGTTTTCCTGCAGCATCCTCTGCAACTGATAACTCAGCATGATCATGCCTTAAATATCAGTGCCCCAAGGCTGTCAAGCTCTTGTGCATGGTCTGGGTTGGCTGATGGGCACCCTCTGCCGGTATCCTGTCTGAGCAGCTCCCCGAGCAACTGACTGAACCTGGTCCTGAGCACCAAGGTGCACAGAGAGTGCACCTACAGTGGCATTAGTGCCATTTTTCATGACAGTCCGGTGGTTCCATGGCGAAGGCTTTTGCAGCCCATCATTCCGGCAGCGGAAGCGCTCGCACGTGTGCTCTCCAGCTGCAGTTGCCCGCAGGCGCAACCCGCGAAAGAGTTCTGATCGGTGTGCCCTTGCTGATTTTTCAGCCTGCGCCTGCGCCTGCGCCTTTGCTTGGGCGTGCATCATCGCCTGGCCCCCTCGTGCTGATAGCCCATAGTTTTTGGCCTTTCCCAGCATCAATCCAGCTCCGCTGTTGCCTTCCTTGGCCCACGCCTTTGACGTGTATTGCCAGAGTAAACGCTGTCAGCTGCGCCAGCTGCACAGGCGAATAATGGCGCAAGGGTTCCCCAGCCGGAGCGGCCTCAGCCAGCAGCCATCAGCAAGCTCAGATGAAGGCGCTGATCACAAAAGGCGTGGTGGCTGTGAAAGCGAGCGCAAGTACAAACGCCCCAGCAGCAAGAGGCCGCGCGCAGACCAGCTACGGCCTGCTGAAGTGCTGGAAGCCCTGGCTGACATGCAAGAGAGAGCAGACAAGGAGTGGCTTGCAGATGTGCTTGTTCAATGCCAAGAACTGGTGCTCAAAGCCATGCTAGCCTCTCTGCAACCCAGCAAGAAAGCGTCTTCTCCACAGCCTTCCAAAGCAGACAGGAGGCGCAAGGCTGCCAAGCCTGAGTCTGATCTTGAGCCAGCCTCTGAAGAGGAGCAAGAGATAGCACCACCGCCCAAGAAGTCATCCAAAGCAGCTGATCCAAGGCACTCTATAGGGCATGCAGCCATGCAGGTACTTGGGCATGCGGGCATGCATAAGTGGCAGCAGCAGCAGCACAGATCCACCATGCAGCGATTACAGTTCACGGCCAAACGCGTTGTATCACACGCATACGCATCACATGGGACACAAGCTGCAGATGCTCACATCACCCGTTGCCACATGTGCCACATCTGCATCTCACCGCTAAACGCTGAGACAACAACATGCGCGTACACGGCTACCACATGTGATGCACGTGCTTCTCCATGCTTGCTTCTGTAGGTCAGCACCCCTCATGCCCACGCCTTGCCCAGCGTTCCCTTTCAAGGCATGCCCGGTGTCCCAGCCCCACCCCAACCGCTCCTACCCTCCCGTCAATCCGCCCGCCATGCAGAGGCAGTCAGCCTGTTCAGCTCGCAACGCCATGGCTCCATGCAACACACCAGCGCAGTTGAGGCCAGTGCAGTGGCAGCCCTGCAGCAGTTACACCAGGGTGAGTGAGTGTGTGAGTGAGTGAGTGAGTGAATATGTGAGTGTGTGAGTGAGCGAACGTGGGGAGTATGTGACTGAGCGAGTGAGTGTGTGAGCATCTTGTTACATCTGTATCCTTCGGCGGTCAACCTCACGCTACTGCAGCTAGACACGATACCTGTCTCAAGAATTACGCGTCGGAGTGACATGTTGGTCACATCTGTATCGTTCCACAACTGGAACAGAAGATGGGTCAAGCTCAACATCTTCATACTGGCATACGTATTACAATTGTCATTCCTCATACATGGGCGCCCCATACACAGGCTACCGCCTGGATGGGGATGTCCTGCGGTTGAACGTTCAGGAGCGGTTCAGGAGCGAGGCAGTGATCAAGGCCGCGCTGCAATCCATTCGTCTCACATATCATTCCATCAACAGCCTTTCGTCAAGACCAAGACGGTTCCTGCAAGAAAGGACAGTAATCTCGTCCTTCACAGCTTACTACACACGCGTTCCCATGTCATTGCCTCGCAGGTGATGCATCGGCAGGGCAGGCCGAGGGGACGACCAGGCGGCCCAAGCCCTTAGGCCCCAAGGCTCAGTGGCCCCCGGAGATGGCAGCTGTGGTGGCAGAGGAGATGATGGTGGGCCCTTGCATCTTCCCGTGCATTCGTGCCTGCGTTGTTAGAGGGGCAGCTGCTAAGCACTGTGGTCTGCAGCACCACAGGAAGCCGTGCGATACTGATGATGATGATCAATGCCAGCATGATGATCAATGCCAGCATGATGATCAATGCCTGCATGATGATCAATGCCAGCATGACGATCAATGCCAGCATGACGATCAATGCCAGCATGACGATCAATGCCTGCATGATGATCAATGCCAGCATGACGATCAATGCCAGCTTTGCTTGGGGTAGAGGGGGAGGGGGGGGCTGCTAAGCGCCTGGAATGCATCTATGCTGGCGTTGTTTAGTGGGGAGTGACAGGGTCGGCTGCTGAGCGCCTTAGGTCTGCAGCATCACAAGCTGTGAAGTCGCAGTAGGCGGAACTGTTTGTGGTTATGATGCTTGGGGCTGTGGAAAGGCAGCAACAACTGTTTTCCACTCTGTTTGCAGAGGTTAACATTTTGCCAACGTTATCGTGCATGGCATATCATGCCCGGTGGAGTTACAAATACCGCAGCGATCTGCCTGTGTCTCATGCCCAATTGTGTGTGTCATATGTCTGACTGTCACGTGCCCTCTGTGACCCGCTGGCCCTGTGCTGTCCTGCTCAGGCCGCGGACCAGGCCAACAGGACCATCAACTTCCGACTGCTGCTCAGCAAACTGGGAGACAGTGAGTCACTGATAAGACGCAAGAAGAGGCAATCTGCTGAATCCTTCCGCAGCAGCATTGCCACATTGCAGTCGAACTGCTACAGTCATGTTGATACCTTGCTTGCTTTATGTGATCAACACCGCATGGTAGCTATCCTGTGCCAGTCAAATCGACACCGCTTTTCAAGCCTCCATACCAGCCGCCATACTTGTTGTAGCCCAGGAAGGGCTCAGCAGGCGCAGTGTGTTTTGACCTCCCCATTTCCATTCTAGCCAGGCGTTCTTGCCGTGTCTGGCTGATTCTTCTGTTTCATTCCCTTGTTGTTGGTCTGACTTCCCTGTGTTGCCTGTCGTACTGCCCAGGCTACACTGAAAAGCAGGTCAAGACCAAGATCGACACGCTGAGGAAGCAGCAGCGCAGGCACCCCAACGGCCTGTTAAGCGTTTTCCTTCCGGCCACCAGCGG
>QAXH01002526.1:0-15321 GCA_004335635.1 Chloromonas sp. AAM2 | reverse complement strand
CCACAATTGCAATGTTTGCATCGCCTTCAGTTGCATGCCTTGATACAGTACCCCGCGCCTGCGCATGCCTTGACACAGTGCCCCGCTCACCTGATGTAAATCAATGCATTGCCGGACATATCTCTCGTTCGCCTTCTGCTTGTTGGTGCGTTTGTACGCCGCCTTCACCTCCTTGTGAGCGTTCTCAAATCTGCAAGCAAACCGATGTACACGTGTCAGCACATGTACCATGCACAGTTCCGTCTGCATTGACACGTGTGATGCTCGTGGCTGCGATGTATGAGTGCACATGTACACGTGAATGCATGTGCTGACTCGCACCCTTCAGCATCAACATTGCGAGGATGTCCATGCCGTATGATGTCGTCGGCTTGGTGGAACAACACTGAGTGCACCTTGATTGACGCCATCCTCTCGGGTGGCAACACCTGTGACAACTGTAGTATGATATGATCCTCGTCTCATATGTATATATGTATGATTGACCTGTGTCAGGACTGTGGCATGATATGTTCAATAATCTACTAAATTATTATTGTATTTGAGTTGTTTGCGCAGCGAATTGAGTAAGGGAGCCGAGCAGCTGAGCGGCATGGGAATGGAGTTGGCGTTCTTGCTGGCTGGCAACAAGGCTGACCACGATTCAACGCTCATGGCTGCAATGATGAGGAGGGAGTCCGGGGAAGAAGTCTTGACGCAGGCTATCGACCCCGTCCTGCCTGATGACTTGACGTGTGCACTGGAAGATGTGATTTTGAGCGACGCGCTGGCTGCTGCTGAGCAAAGCGAGATTGGTGTTGTGGAGGCCTGGGCAGATGAAGGTAGGCGAGGCATGGAAGGGCATATGTTGGGATGTGTAGCAGGCTGCCGGGTGAGGTTGAGTACTGCTGTCATGCGACATGCGACAACTGCGTCTCTTGACTGCACACATTCAGCATGCGCTTGACAACTGAATCTGTGCATATGTACACATCACATGCACGCATAGCACATATCAGGGCGGCCCACATGCACCAAGCGCGAACGCTAGCAAGCCATGCAACAGACGGGCTGGGTAGCCCTGACCAACCCTCTCATTTTCTGCTCCTTGTGTTTCCTCACTCATGTCACGCTGCAGGCATACAAGTGTTCTTGCTGGTGGACGAGATCTGACAAACGGGTCGACTGGTCAAAAGGGAACACACAAGAAAGGCCCAGGGTCAAGAATGACAGAAGTGATCCCTTTTAAAAGGGCTGTGCACTGGCCCGCATGGACTCGTTTCTCAAGTTTCCCGTCCGTGGTGATCAATACATCACTCCTCTGACACAGATTACGCCTGAACACATGGTAATTCAAGCAGACATGACTATACAATCTTGAGTGCACTGTACCGGAGTGGCCTGCAACGTGTATGAAAGCGGTGATCATCACGGCCACCAAAGCGTGTCAGTTGGCGTGTCTTTGTTCCTTCTAATGGGCTCTCAAGTGCTGTTCTGCCGTTTTTCCCAGCAATTGCAAATGACTGATGCTCTGTTGGAGTGCACGCGCCTGATTGTGGTCAGCCACACCGCCCATCAAACCCAGCAGCATTCCCACAGCAGAGAGAACAGCGGCTACGAACATGCACAGCCCCGGAGAACGCAACGGATTTGGTGAAATGAAAAGGTGAAATGTTTCCTGAGCGCCATGCTGGCCTTTCTGATCGCAGCAAGCGCGGCGCCCGGACCAAGCGGTTGCAGCCACCAAGAACAGGGCCGATGCGATGCACACAGCCGCCCACAGTAACCTCTGCAACAGCAATGCAAACGTGTACTGAATATCAGCTCGCGGAGATGCACCGCTTGCTGGTGACTCTGCACGGGATAGGCTTCACTGAGAGAGCGAGTAGTTGACGTCGAACGCAAATTCGACGCAAGCCACAATACATCGCACCTCTCTTGCATGCCTGGAGTTGATGGCGACGCCCTTGGTCAGGAGGAGCATGCAACACCCCACCACTTGCACAAGCGCCTCGGCAAAGTCCAAGGACGCTTGCTGCGCATCGCCCGCCTCGGTCTTTCCGCGACTGGCCGGTTTTCCCGATGTGCCATCCCCACACTCAGACGGCAAAGGCCATGGGTATCGCCCTGTTGATACGCCTTCAAGGAAGTCGCACACATGCCGCGGCAAAGGTGATCTGGTTGGCGTGCCGTTGTCGCTCGTGGCCAGCGGTCGCAGCTCCACCTGGGAACGCGCACACAAGCAACTCCCATCATTCTTGCTACTCTCTCCAGGCTTGTAATATTTGATTGCATGGCTTGCGTTTTGAGCACCTTACCGGCTTCTTTGCGTCCATGCAAGGTCTCCTGACCATGTGATCAACTACGTGCAGCTCTGGAAGCAAGCCGCTGCCACTGAGCCGTCTCATGCATGCTCTCACCTGGACAGCAAGATGGTCGCTGTAACTGCAACCGACTGACGTGCGCTGCAAGGTGACACGGGCGGCCGTTGGAGCGAAGCCCGCCGCCAGAACGTAGTCTATTCGCTCAGGAATCTGTAAAGCCGGCGCCGCAACGTCAAATATTCCAGACCAGGCAATCTGCTGTGGCGGTTGCCGGGGTTCTTCAACAACGCCTGAAATCATCCACCTACTGGTCGTCCACCTCGGAGCGTTGTAAGGCTGCCCTGCCAACCGCTTTCAATCCTGCATCCCTACGCCCAAACTGACCCAGTTTGCCCGAGCTTGTTTGCCCTGTAACCTGGTCTATTCAGCTGTTCGACTATTCTACTTGCATGCTGCGCCCGTATGGTGACTGCACCCGTCATAAAATCGCAACCCTGATAACCCTTAGGGTGCGGTCACTACACATTGTTGGAAGACAATTTGGGTTCCGAATTGGAAACTCATGTACCCGCTTACCTGCCTGGTGCTCCGGTAGGTGCACTCCGCCGCCCTGCATGTGTGCCCCGCCTCCGGCCCCTCTGTGGCCACCCCATGCACGTGCGTCCAGCTGTCCACCAGCTCAGGCAGCAAGCACCTGCACGCAATCATCACAAAATTTGAACTTTGCACCAGCAGTCCCTTACAACGCGAGTGTGATGATATCGGATACTTGAGCCATCTTCTGTCCGACTTGTCAAACGATACAGGCGCAACAAGACACTCACTCACTTACTCACTCACACATCACACGGCATGGCTGAAATGGTGTGCCAAGTGACAAAGAATCTACAAACAGCCTCAAATGAGCATGTGAAGTCAGTATGTATTGTGGCAAGCGCCTCAGACCAGTAGAGGATGAGCAAGTATTATAAGGGGGCGTAAATTGATTGTGTACAGTAAACAGTGTACAACAGTAAACAAGTTGCAGCTTCATCCCCGTCAACTGTGTATATTGCTCGAGGCTGCGGGCCGGCGTGCCTATCCTTGGCTCTGACCGCATGCCCATCACTCCCTGTTCATAGATAGGGTATCTATGGCGCACTGGCAAACAGGTTTTGCACTGAGGTAGAGGGCTAGTTTTCACATGATGTGTAAGTAATGGCGTTGGCTTTAATCAAAACAAAAAATCACGTCTCCACCTCAGTGCGAACCTAACGAAAAGCTCTGTCAAGTGCTCGGCTCTATCGCAAGGCTCTGACCTGAGCAGTGCCATCTCCAGGAAAAAAGGCTTGGTGTTGAGGTCGCCCCCGAGGATGAGCCCCACGGACCGCCCGCTGCCGCTCACAAACTGGACCAACTGCCGCCAGATTCACATGCAAACAGCACACACATACACACACATACAACATACGTGTACATGTACACAACCTAACTACTACAGCTAGTACACAACTACTACATGGGCGCAACAGGCGTCACCCTCACATGCATGTGTGTTTGGGTCTTGTTTTCCAGGACAGCAGAGTGTTTGGATGTTGCGGCTCCAGCAAGCTGTGAAAACAAATCATGCAGAATAGCAGAATAGCAGAAGCAAGCAGCATAAGGCACCACAACCTGCGCAATGCAGGCCAGATGCACACTGGCGCGTACACCACATCCACACTCTGTGCGGTTTAGTCCAACTTCAGATACACTAGTTAGCAGTTCTATGCTCGCAACATGCACGCCATGTGAGCACCAGCCATGTTCTATGCTTTCCACATAGACGTTCCTTCTGGCACCCAGTCACCTTGCTGTCATACCAGGAGCCCTGCCATGCGCTTCACATGCTAACCCACTGTGAACACCAGCTGAGCTTAACTGAGGTTAATAGAGGCTCCTGGAGGTTGGGCTCAATTGCTTGGCCTCTTTACATATCCTTCTTTCTTTCTTTCTTTCTTTCTTTCTTGCTTTCTTTCTTTCTTTCTTGCTTCCTTTCTTTCTTTCTTTCTTTCTTTCTTTCTTTCTTTCTTTCTTTCTTTCTTCCTTTCTTCCGCTTTTGCCCTGCTGTAACATCATCAGGATAGCCTCTGACGCAGTGACTGCTACGAATACAACCTTCTTGTACATCCCATATAAACAGAAAATTACATCAGTTAACCTGTGTTTGTTCTTTGAAAAAACAGTTGCATCAATCACAGCGCAACTGTATGACTGAATGACCTGTGACCTGTACCTGAGCCAGTTCCAGGACATGCGACACCCGATAGGGTGCGAACCGGTCCTGAGGCACGCTGATGCGCCGCTCGGCCCCGCCCGCCCCCGCCCCCGCCAGCCGCAGCTCCCGGGACAACACCTGGTGGACAGCAAGACCAGGGGATGGTTTCTAGAAAACGCTTGATCATCAAACCAACGTATTACCGGTGCCTGAATCGGTTTCTTTGCATTTTTGTTACTTTTTTCCCCGCACTGTATCTACAACAATATATGGGTGTGTGCGATCATCAGATGGAAGACGATGAGCGCTGCTAGAAAGAAGCACCTGGTGTGGACAGCAGGGCACACAAGACTCTCTGAAGACTGTTGATGTGCAAACAGCATGGGGGCGTATGGTGCATGCAAGGAGCCGCAAGAAGCTGCATGCAACTTCACCGAGACTGAGACCGGAGATGGCGGCAGAGGGCGGAGATGGTGCATATCAAACAATCAGAGTGCCATAGGGTGGCAGTAAGGTTGCAGAGCCCGTGTTTTTTGCCTACTAGGTTGTATAAGCACTGCTGACATCACTAATCTTGCAGAGGGAAGAACTAATGCATTTCCAGACTGGGCTGAAGATTGACCAACAATGTCACAAGGAAACCGGGTCAGCGGCCCAGCCAACTGCCGCGTGTGCATTCAAGCAGCATCAAACAGACTCAACAGTGCATTGCATCAACTAAACAAGGATCTCCAAAAGCTAAATAGCTTCCAAAACGTGGAATATGAAATGTGAACTCATGCCTAGGTAGGAGCCTGACATGCCGAACCTTCAAGTGGGACAATGATAATGTGTCACAGGCAGCGCTTTCCCTGCGATACATGGAATGCACGATTCCAATTCTGATTCACTTGAGCCGTATGACCTGAGTGCGGTCTGTGGCTTACTCATGTATGATTTGATCGTCACCTTGTGTGAGTAGTTGGCGTGCACGTGCGTGTTGTACACGTCCACGGCCCCATGCGGCATGCACACGCGCACCCAGCCCACACCTGCGGCACAGGCGCAGCGCTGGACTTGATTGTAATCCAAAACACAATCAATCAATCAATTAATCAATCAATCAATTAATCAGTTGATTTATTGCAAGTGCACGTGCTGTTGATGTCCACCATGCAACAGGCGTCCAGACCTCCAAAACAAGCAAGAGAACATGTACACATACATGCTATGGTATTTGTTAACCGTTCCGTCAAGCCATGGCCACGTGTCAAGCCCAGAGATTCACAGACACTTGATTTGATGTGGCACATTGGAAACGCGTATCAGATCTCATTGCAATTGGTCAAGGTCACTTTCTGATGTGAGCCCCTACACTGATAATGCGTGCCTAGTTGCTACGCCTTGCATTTTGTGTCGTACTGGTTGTGCTGGTTGTCCGCGCCAAGATACTAAACCCTCTACCCTCCACCTGAATGTGTGTTGATATCAGGAGCGGGTACGTACCATGACAGAACTAAGATGAGTTTCACAGGCTCACATTTCAGTGGGGTACACAGGCAATGCATGACTGTACTGGCATGCAGAAATTCCGGCTGAGAAGTTCATGCGGCACAGCTTTCAACTGCCACTGCCTTCTCTATTATACAGCACATGGCAGACGTATCCTATTATATACCTATTATACAGCCCCTGTCGGTTTCCTGGGGCACATGGGGCGTGTGGTTCACTTGCCTTTGCCTGCGAAGAAGTCTCCACAGTGCACAGCCATGGCATCCCCTGAAGCGCTGTACCGGTGGAATCCAGCAGCCACTATTGGGTGCCTGCATGCGATACAGCAGGGGCTAACCAGACGGATGTGTGCGCAGGACGAGGGGCCGGGCGAACGGATGAAGCGTACATGGGTGCCAGCTTTTGGAAAGGAGGTAGTCAGGGGCGTTACGAGGCAGTGTGCCGCACGCAATGCCTCCGGGTTTGTGATGTTTGCACAACCACCCACGTCAAGTCAGTTGGCACATTGGCAGGCACAACTGTTGTCACGTGGGTGGTTGCATACCCCTCACAAACCCGTAGGCATGGCATGCGGCAGACTGCCTTGTAACAAAGGGCGTGAGCTGTGGTGTTAAATCGTGCCGTCAGCATGAGCAGTCACCCGCTCACCAAGTTTGGTCATGTTAATACTTTCCCATTGTGGCTCTGCCTTGCACGTGCAGCATGTCTCCTGAGAATGCGCTTGGTGAACGGTTTTTCTAGCATCGTTTGTCGTATTCCGTGGTGCACACTTATCCAAATTGTTTGGTAAGTTGTAGTAAACGTACAAGAAACAGACGAAAACAGGCGAATACTTGCAAAAAACTGCAAAGAAACCAATGGTTGGATCAAGCGTTTTTTAGAAAACAAATCTGCTGAGTATGCGCCTGGGGAACCCATAGCTGAGACGAGAGGGCCTACTACCTCTCTATCTCAGTCCCCACTTCTAACACAGTTTCATTGGGCAGGACTCCTGGTTTGGATAGCCAGAAGGAAATTGCCGGCAGCAGCACGTGACATTGTGGCAAGCCTGGAACTACGAGAAGCAATTCCTGATCAAGGCCCTGACAAGTGTCTGTATGTGGGTGGGGGAATGACACAAAGCTGACGTGGTTGCCAGCGTCTGAGAACATGGACTTCCACCCCTGGCTGCTGTACCTAGCGTTTGCAACACCGGACGAATGCTTGCCTGGATAGTGTGACTAGGCCGCTGCCAAAGATGCCCGAGCGGAAGTGCATGCCATGTGGCAGGCAGCCCTGCCGCCCTGCCTCAAGAAGCAGCTGTGCATCAGAGTCTACCCAAACTTCTTGGAGCAATACAACGTCCTGCAGGCACAGAATAATCACGTGCGATTGTGAGTGTGTACGTTTGTGCGTGCACATCATGTGATGGTTCAACAACTGGGTGGGAACAGGGCGTGGGCCTTGACTTCGTGGTCAGTGTGAAAGTTGGCAACTTCATGGTGCTGGGCCACGTAAAGGACGACAGCCCGCTCTGTTAGAGAGACTGTGTGTATAATGAGAGTGACTGGACTGACAGGCAGTGGTGTTTTGCAGGAGCCAACAAGGCAAACGTCTCGCTCACCAACTCAGTGGCACCTCGGATGTAGTCTGCCAAGTGTTGCATGCGAACATGCCGATCCCGAGACACCAGCCACAATCCCCAAGCATTCAAAGTAAGAACTTGGTAGCTCGGCTGCGGATCCCGGTTTTTCGCCATGCAACAATGCAACAGTGAGTTGCTGATCTAGCTTGGTGTCTGTGTGGCCGAGTCCAGTGTGGCAGAGATTAGGGTGCTATCACGTTTTCCGTTTCTGGTTGCATTATGCGCTCGAAACATAGCTGGCAACGCTCTCAGTATGGACTGGTCGTGCAAGCGACATTAGACAGTATATGTCAAGCATTTGTCCTGTTGTCCTTGCCAAGCTGTTGATGGCGTTGTGCTTGTAAAGCTTCCGCAGAATTCCGCTGGGTCTGAGCTCACTGTGCGTCAGCTGAGCAGTTGAATCAATCAACAGTCGCCCGCAGCGCCGGCAAACAATTGTCGCTGCAGTTATGCGGCCAGCTCGTTAAGTACGGCACTGCAGAGCGGAGGGGAGGATGCCGCGTGTGAGACAACCCGGGTCAGGTCCTTGGGCTAGACAGGTAGGCAATTCGTGTTGCTAGGAGTGGTGCGAAGTAAGGGTTTCCTCATCGGCATTAACGGTTGGGTGCGGGCTAGCGGGCGAGCCTGCACTGAGCTTGCCTGTGCTTCAGACATCATATCCAGCAGCAAGCATGAAGCGCAGCTGGAGCATCGTGGCCCTCCGATGGAGCGAGAAAAATCCGATTGAAGCTGAATAGAGAGAGGAACTTGACTGGCCACATGCAGGACAACACCCTGAAAGGTCCATGGACGTTCCGCACGAAGGAAAAACTCATCTGTATGTGCGAAGGTGCGATGATAATCAACTGCTTATGCCTAAATGGCCAGCACAGGTACAGCATGCACACCTGGTGTGCCATTCTGATTCTTGAGAAGTGCATGCAAAGCCACTGCCTCATGCATCCATTCACAACCACCCAGCACGAGCTAGTGCCAATGCCATCACACCACGTTGCATGCACAACAGGCGGAGGGCTCTGCTACCGTGAAAACCCATCAGCGCAGCGGGGCGGTGGCAACGCCATTCCTGGGCTTCACTGCTCTTGGGTCGGCAAGCAGCAGTCCATCCTGGCCATGGCTCGCCCATGGCAGGCACACGTGCTTAGGTACCATCTGGTGGACGCCTTCTTGCAACAGAACATTGGCATGATACTCAACTTACAGGAGGTGTGTGTTCGGTGGGCGCATTAGGATTGGCGGGAGGGTTATAACAAGGGTGATAACAGAAACAGGTGTTAGCAACGAGGGGTGCATGATACACTCGCTGGTGGGAGCGGCATTTGAACCTGGTGCTTACCGGGATGAAGAGCCTAAGCACACTCAGAGCAACACCAGATGTGTGGCAGGTGCTTGACTGCTGAATGACAGCAATACGCTGCTGAATGCGCGATACCATACAGGGGCAATGCGAACCCTGAGATAACATGAACCCTGAGGACAGCCAATGATAGACATGTGCATGCCAGAGGGTTCTGGTCCTCCTTGGTACTTCTGACACGTTGGAAGGATGCTTACAAGGCCTGAAAGGCGGTTACAGTACTCATTGTTATCACTGTGTGCTTAGACTGTTATGACAGTGCATCTTGGGAGTGTGTGAACCCAGTCCAGCTTGTCAACGAACAGCCCTGCTGATCCTGGGTTGAGCAGCGGGCTCACTGCATTCCGTGTGTTTAGAATGTTGAGAAAGTACATCGCAGCCAGAGCTTACGGGAACTGGCCACAATGTTCAAGTCTCGTACGGGATGCAGCTGATGCGCATTGCTACAGACACTACGTGTGGTTGCCCCCCAGGTTGGTGAGCATGCGAGCTGTGGGCCTGGCAACCTACCCCAGAGCGGTTTCACCTACCTGCCCGAGACCTTCATGGCCGCGCGCATAGGCGTGTACAACTTCAGCTGGCGGGACATGGGCGTGCCCGACCTCGACAAGATGATGGACATTGTGCAGGTCAGCGGAGGGCGCTCTGCACAGACTGCATGGACTGCAGCAGGCACGCATTCACACATAAACATTGCTTTCTAACATGGACCAGCCAATGACGTCATGAGAAAGTAGCAGACGGCCCTCGCCTAATGTATGTGTGTGAGAGACGCAGGCAGACTCGTACTCTCAGGGGTCTTGCTTGCAATAACCGGTATGCTTGGCAACACAACAGCGCTTAGCTAGCAATCAAATGTATTTGTCAGTAAAGCACGTGTGTTCTGCTCCCGTGCATAGGTTTTTCCAGCACCATGTGTGTGTGTGTGTGTGTGTGTGTGTGTGTGTGCGTGTGTGTTTCGTTTTACGCGCAAGCGCTTTTTCACGCTATAAGATGAAGCAATTGTGTCACGAATGCGCATTTGTTTTGTTGCCTCCTATGTGTGCCGTGCTGTCAGGTGATGGAGTATGTGATAGTGACCGAGGGGCGCAAGATCGCCGTGCACTGTCATGCGGGGCTGGGGCGCACGGGCCTGGCCATCGCCTGCTTCCTCGTGTACAGCCAGCAGTACTCAGCGCAGAGGGCAGTGGCGGAGACACGACAGGACAGGTGGGGGGCCGGTGGGCGCACGACAAGGTCCAAGGTCCAAGCAGCCATGGGTTTTGCAGGGATGCATGGCTTGGGCGCTATGCGGGATCGTCAGCCACAGCAGCATCGCCTTCAAGCGGGGTGTCATCTTGGAGGCTTCTCCGCCACCTTGGATGCCCTCGGTTCCTGGTGTTGTGAGCAATGTTGCCGCTGTGTGCTTGCTGCAGGCCTGGCGCGCTGCAGACCAAACAGCAGGAGGTGTTTGTGTACGCGTTCGAGCGGTACTGTGCGCATTTGAGGTGGGAGGGGCGCGCAGATGCAGCCCAAGGCAGGGCACTAACGCTGACCAGCTCATGGGCTGCACGTGAAATGTGACAAAGTGAACGCATGTAAAGGGTTGTGATGGTCTGGGGCCAGCCAGAGGCAGAGCAGCACACTGCGGCCAGGCTAGGCCAGGTCATCACCTAGCCAGGCCAGGTAGCATGTGCTCAGCATGCTGGCATGGCGTCCCGAAGTGGCTCCAAGTATCCAGGAGCACGATAGCCTGATTGAATGCCCCAAGGGCTGAGTGCATGTCAGGTTCAGCTTTGAGCTGGAGTTCGTACGCATGTGTCTTGATGGTTGCAACCACAAATCGAATGAGACTTCTGCTGCTGTGCCTGACGCGCACACTTGTGTGTTGCACTCTGCCTGCTGGCCGGTATGCCTCACAAGGGACAAGGTATTCAGTTATTCCTTGTGCTGGTTGGCTTGCCTTGCAGGTGCCTGTTCCTGGAGTCTGACCAGTCTGAGGTGCCTGTGGCGGCGGACCCTGACACACTTCACGCTGTGACAGCACCCCCCCAGGTGTGTGCATGAGTGAGTGAGTGAGTGAGTGAGTGGGCGCCTTTTTACTTGTTTATTGTCCGACAAGTCAAAGAGAATATGGTTCAAACACAGCATCATTCTACCTGCGTTGCAAAGGACTGCTGGTGTCAAGTCTGAAACGGTTTGAAACATGTAAGGCACGTGGTCAGCAGAGCTAGGGGTACTTGGGCTTAAATAGTGTGATAGCTACCAGCAGGCCACGCCTGAAGACCTTTATCACCAGTCTTGCCAGCATGAGGTCGAATACTTGGCTGATGCAGTGCCGCTGTGTCTTGCCATGCAGGCCGACAAGAAGGGCTCCACAGAGACGCTCCCCAGCGGGCTGGTGGTGGTGCGGGCGGCGCAGCGGCACCCTCCCGCCGCACCCGCCGCCGGCTCCCGCCCACACTTAGCCCCCTCCTCCTCCTCCTCCGCTGTTAGTGGTGGTGGTGGCGGTGGTGGTGGTGGTGGTACGTCTGCAGGTGGCTTGAGCAAGGCTGAGTTGGGTCTGGAGCACCCTCTGCCCTGGTCCAAGGGGTTTAACATACAGCCAGACCAGGTGAGGCCACAGAGCACAGGGGCGAGAGACTGTTGGAAGGCAACGTTGGTAGGCCAGCTGCATAAGTGTTTTGTTCACGAGAGACTGCTGGGGTATCATTACCGCCCTAGGCCAGCTGGTTGACGTTTCTATATGACAATGGCTGGTTGGTTGACGTTTCTATATGACAATGGCTGGTTGGAAAGGCATGGCTAGGCAACCAACGGTCAGCAAGCCAGGCAGGCTTTTTTGCGTCCACATCAGAATTCCTTTCCACAAGACTGTTGCAATGTTGGTTGCAACATCACCCACATCACCGCTCCAGGACAGATGCATACTTATACATGGTCCACAATCCGACAGGCGTTGGTAGAAAGGCGTGGCTCAGTCAAGATCATCACATCAGACACGTTGTTGGCACGCATACACATGGCCCATGCAATGCTCATCCTTTCCTCATTGTGCATGTGTAGTTTGACAAGGACTGGCTTCCGCACCCGCCAGTGAGTTACCAGGGCGCCACTGCCCGCCAGCAGCGGCTGCTTCACGGCACCACGCGCCGCTGCTTCCTGCACCTGCACCGGTTCGTGGCAGAGGCAGTCCTGGCGCTCATCACCGCAGCGCACGCACACACGCACACACCCACTCACACGCCTGCCGCTGCACATCCAGCACCGGTACAGCAGCAAGCGGAGCAGCCACAACTTTACGCTGCATCAGAGCCGAATGGTAACTTGCCAGCTGTGGCTGCTGCTGCTGCTGCACCGGCCCGGCCCAGCCGACGGGCCCCAGCTGTTGCCCCAGCCGCGGCTGCAGCAGCGTCCTCCCAGCTACCGGATGGAGCATTCAAGGCCAAGGCGGCTTTGCCGCCTATGCGTCCAAACGGCACTGTTACAGCGTCACCTGTGGCACCAGCCACCCCGGGTGGCCAGCCAACCCACCCAGCCATCCAGCTGGTGAATCAACCTGCACAGCCACCGCTGGCCCGCTTCACAGCACAGAGCACACCTGCTCAGCAGAGTACCGGCTCAGCCCGGGCAATATCGGAGAGCTGCGAGGGGGCTGCAGAGAGTCACTTGGACAGTCACAGCGGTAGCAGCACGCAGCAGCAGCACGTGTGTCTGCAAATACACGAAGATACAGGCCTGCAAGGCAGCTCGGAAATCACCGGGCAGGAGGCGGGCGGAGCCTGTGGCAGCGGGAGTGTGTGGCATCAACGGCCCCGTCAGGGGCAACCCATTGCGGAAGGTCTAGAGATGGCGAATACGGCAGGTGGCCGGCAGTCCTGGAGCAACAGTGTTGATGGGCAAGGCGCGTCGGGTAGTTGGGGTGTGTTGGGGCAGCGCTCGCACAGGCGTGTGCACCCGGGGGTTCCGGTGGCGGAGGGGGCGGTGGCTCAGCCGCTGCAGGTTGTGCAGGGCGGGCAGCAGGGGCCTGGGCTGCCGGTGGTCAGCTGCTTTGCTGAGGCGCTCCTGCGCTGCACGGACCCCACCCTGAGGAGTCAGCCGGGGACGCTTGAGGCGCTCAGCAGGCAACCGGGCTATGCACGCTTCACGGGCTCCCCACAGGTGAGGCTGATATCAGTTAGGAAGTTAGGAAGACTAATCAGTGCTTGCGGCTGCAGGTGTGTCATGCAACATGTCAAAGGTTGCAGGCAATGTCTGTGTGTGCCCTCATTTGCCACCCTCTAACTTCCATCGTGGCTCGTTCGATTCGCGTGCCTGTGCAGGCGTCGTTTGCCAACGTATCAGAGGCCGCCAGTCAGCTGCAGCAGGCAGCCAACTGTGGAGAGTACTCCGGTCTGGCTGGAGCTCCTGTGGCTGTGCTGGCGCTGGTACTTGAAAGGCTCATGACCCGCCTCACCAAAATGGTGCCGGCGCTGTCTGAGGCAACGCTCAAATGCGCTAGAGACAATTACCAGGTAGACTGCTGATGATGGCGTCTGGTGTATGAATGCAGGAAAGAGGCTCATGCGTCATGAAGGCTTGCATGCATGGAGAATGCTCGCATGCATTATGTAGGCTGCGTACATTATGAAGGGATGCATGCATCATTGAGGTATACTTGGTTAGGTGTCAACTTCTGGCCAACAGTACCGAAGGTGCCGTTGTATGAGCGTGAAGTAGACATTGCATGAAACAACACAGATAGCCATCCAGGTGACATGCGCTGTTTACGACCCAACATTTTTGTGCTTGCTGTCTCCAGACGTTGCCATACGAGTGTGAGGAATCCGCCGAGCCGCCTCAGTTTCTTGCTGCGGCAATGCTGCTTGAGCCCTTGCCAGCGGCAGACCAGGAGCTGCTGCTGCTCTTCTCGGCGCTGCTGCGGCACGTGATTCGCGCCAGCGGTGGACCGGGGTGCGAAGAGCATGTCAAACATGTGTGCTTATGGGTGATCAAGCTTCTCCTCGGATCGCAGCTTGCGCAGTCGAAGCTCAGGGCGGAAGAAGTCATGACGAGTTTCATCTGGTGAGGAGACTCGCGACTGCTCACGGGTGTGCCTGCATCACTCGTGCCTGCCAGCAGTGCATGACCAGCTGTCGCACTTTGGACAATTCACGTTTTTGATTTGACTTTGTGGGCTGCCTGTCACTGGCGGTTGCATGGTGTCGTTCGCGCAGGTACCTCCTCCGTAACGATGTGGCGTACGGGACGCTCATGCTGGCAAAGATCAGGCGACACAACGGCAAACCCAATTTGGGGCTGGCAGGTGAATCCTAGGCGCATGGACACCTTTGTAGGCTAACGGCTGGGCCAGGGAAACGCATGGGCAAGATCTTCACAACTCAACCGGGCCATCTATAACAGCACCCCAGAAAACCAGGAGCACTCGGCGAACAGGTCTCAGCCACACCTGTGGTGGTTTCCATGACTCCCTCACACGCGTTTGCTAGTCCACGTTCCTTGCATCCCGTCTTTTCCCATGCCTTCCTGCCTGCATGGACATGCTGCTTCCACTGCGTCACCTTGCATGCTTTCGACCATGATTGCAGCTTCCCTCAAAGAGCAGCCTCCTGCTGCCAAGCTTCTGTTCAAGGTCAAGCCACCTCCCAAGGATCCTGCCAGCCTAGGTCATGACCCTGTGGCTAACCTCATGCTTCCTTCCATGCCCCCGCGTGTATACCGCGAGGAGGCCGTCAGTGTCGGTTCGCTGGACAACGTGCCGCAGGCGGCGACCCCGCAGCCGCAACAGCTCACACATTCGGGGGCCATCCCGTTAGGGCAGGGACGAGCGCACCTGGCGCTGCCACCGGCCGCTGTTCCTGCGGGTGAGGAGATGCAGCCGTTCCCACCCGGGCTGATGGCGTAGAACTAGCTGCCCAGGGAACCGAGTTTCAACATTGTGTGTGATTACTGTCATCGGTGCAGTTGTGTAGGGCAGCTGCCTGTAGGAGCGCATCAGGACAATGGCCAAGCGTTAAGTTGACCACGGCGAGACTTGTTTCACCAGAAATGTCAGGGTGTGCTGGGAGGGTGATCAGGCAAGATTACGAAAGAACTGGCAGGTACGGCCGAAGTTCTGAGCGTGTGTATGAATGGGCATGGATTTCATCAAGACAGCACAGTTTTCACAAAGGGCGCCTTAGCTGGCCTCACCAAGCTAGCCACCGCCGCTACCCGAGGCTGCCAGGCAGTGGCTCTCAAGGGCAGTCCTACACCTACCCTGAGACTGAGACTGACACCACAACCCTTCACCGTCACCGCAGGAGCGTACCTACACCAGCCTCTACCACCC
>QAXH01002524.1:0-35709 GCA_004335635.1 Chloromonas sp. AAM2 | reverse complement strand
GGCTGGGACAATGGGCTACCCATCAGCAGTGCGGCTGACTTAGCTGTATTGATGTGCTGGCAAAGGTGGCTAGGGCTGAGGCCAGGGCAGACAGGGAGCCGGGGGAGAGATCGCGCAGGTGCATATGGGTTTCATCCGCATGCAAGGTGCTGACATACCGAACGCCGGCAACGGTGATCCCCAGCTGTGGCTGTTGATGGAGCCGAGCCTGGGCGACAAAGAGACATCCCTGTCTCACACAACACCAGTCATGACTGGGTCACAACACGCCACCAACCAACTCAGTAACACCACACAAGAATTGTCCCAGAACTGGCAAACTCCCATTTTTACATTTTTACATGCGCACTGTTAAACAAGCCTCTAAAAGCAGAGAAGCACACTGCCTGCTCAGAACCGCCTTCAAGCATGCAAATCATGTTCGACATGTCTCAGCTGCTATGGTCTTCAAGAAACAGATGTAAAATCAGTAACTGTGTAGAGTAATCTTCACAACACTCATAAACGGGAACGTGCACCTAAAGCAAGAGGGTGCAACCCTAAGAGAAAAGAGAATCGTGGAACATAAGCATTCACCAGGGTGGTCAGCTCGTGCAAGGCTGTTAATTGAAGAAGCCAAACCATTGGAAGTGGGAGCCCTGCCAATCTCGTGTACAATGGGGACCACGTCTTTGTCACAATTCCTGGTGTACAGAAGCTTCCTGCCATGTATCAGCATGCAAGCTGACACTAAAGCAAGATAAGCAACAATAATGCAGTTGGAGTCAAAATTGTCAATGTTGCAGTTGATTGGTACAGTTGAAAAGTCACAGCCACAGATGGCAATATCGGCAACCTGGCCGGTCTGGTAACCAAGTACGCTGCACTGTGATCATGGAATGCACAAGGTGTTGGTTGCAAAGCCAGACGCCTGTGCTAGCAGCAGGGTGACCAAGTCTCTGGCTCTGCCTCACGAATGCTGCCGACGCCTTGCATGGGCAGCATGTCACCAATTATTCACTCATATGCCCCTCTTATGCCCCGATTATTCACTCTCAGCCTTGAATGAAATAATGACCGGTGCCCGGGCAGCCAAAGTGGCGCCCCTGGTGTGCAAATTGATCTTAAGCTGAATGCATGTATTCGGATAGCAGTGTGCACACGTGTTGGTGACCACTGCCTCCTGCCAGCAGGCGTGCTCTATGCAAGTGAGCAGGTGCATGAACTGCAACCTGAAGCAGCAGGGCACAGACCTCTATGTGGCCGGCTTCAGCTGCTGATAGAAGCGCAGCACTGTGACAGTCATCAGCGCGTGCTGGGTGACGTTTGTGCTCCAACAGCAGCTTGCACACGTCCATGTGCCCTTCTGCCGCTGCATTGCGCAGAGCCGAACCTGCACTTGCTTTGGCTGGGTGGTGTTCCTGCTGTAACAGCAACTTGCAAACCTGCACGTGGCCGCCTTTTGCTGCCATACCCAGAGCTTCACTGTTGCAGGCGTTAGCCAGTGCACGCTGGGGCTGTTGAGAGAGCAGCATCTTGCACACTTGAGTCTGGCCACCACGTGCTGCTTTATTGAGAGCCCTCTGTGGCCCATGCACGTCAGTAAGGAGCCGTGCCACATTCTCTGGTGCCCAGACATGCATGCGAGTAGCCTTGCTTATAGCAATGCAGTTGGGGCGGGCAGACTTCTCCTTTTCCTGCCCGGCCCGGCTGAGGATAGCCATGATGAGGTCGTTGGTTAATGATGGCTCCGTGGGCCTGCATAGCATTCAAAAGAAGTGCTGGAGTTGGATTGGCGATGGTCCATGGGACCGGCCAGCCGATTCTCATGGGCCGGAGGCAGACGCGAAAGCCATGGGATTGAATCGAATGCTGGAAGAGACCAGCAAAAGGACACTCACCGATCCAGCGTGCTACTGAGCGTGTGTTGAGCCATGTTTCCTGCCAACCCAAACTGACAAACCAGTATTTAACTGAGCGATGGTTGGTCTCAAGAGGGCAAGAAGGCGCGGCGGGAGCTGAGAAGATGCCAGCTTGAAAAGATGCAGTTGGGAATCCTTTTTTCCCTCCCTCCTTCTCTTCGCTCGGGCAGACTAATCTGGCGGCAAGGCGATTGGCAATGCGCTCTGTGAAGCCTAACAGCGTCGTGAAGCTGTCAAACCCTAGGCTTGTCCTAGCGGCGACCGTTCACGCAGGGAGTGCTGAATGCCACGCGTGCAGTTCGCTTTGTAATTTGTGGACTGGTCCATCTGTTTGCTTGCTCACAGGCAAGTAACGGCACGCGTGGTTTGGAAACGTGAGGCACGCCCTACCGCTGATAAGGTAAGCGCGGGAGGCTCGGGAGCGGGGCGCTGACACCCCCTTTCATGTGAAAGTACCGGATGGGCAGTATCAGGTGCAACACAGTACAGTTTTGGCGCAGTTTGTAGGCCGACAAACATGTGCCACCAAGCAAACATAATTCGTCATTTGTCACATGCCACTCTACATAGTTTAACCCAACACCTGACACGGGAGGGGGTAGTTGCTTTTGCGTTGGAGTGGTGTGCATTGGGGATGGCCATGAAGGCAACCAACGTGCGCCTTATTTGGTGTTGAAAGCGAGGAAGGGCTACTTAGGCAGCTCTTCCGCCAAGCGAATTTTCCAACTACCCGTTGCCAGCGTCCGTCCGCAGGTGTGAGACGTGTTGCAGACTCCTCGAGACCTCTTGCAGTCGCATTACACAAGGCACAACACAGCCAGCTCACAGAAACCAAGTCTTCAATGCAGCAACTGCTGTGAACGTCAAGTGCTTGCCAAAGCTCAAGCTACCCATCACGTGCCCAAAGAGCGCCCAGTGCTCAGTAGTTGACGTTCCAGACACGGATGTTGCCATCAGTGTAGCCAGCGTACAGGGTGGAGCCATCAGCAGACCAGGCCAGGGACACACAGTAGGGCACGGTTGCCTTGCGCTTGTACTCGGTGGCGCCCCAGTCAGGCACAAGGGGAGGGCACACCATGCTCTTGCTGCAAGGAGGCAGGCAGGCACGCCAAACATGAGCAGCATGTTAGCGCAACGAACGTCCTGGTATCCATGAGAGCATAAGGAATAAGGCATTATGACTGTTCCTGCCCATGACAAAAACCTCAAATTGAGTGGTCCTGGCCGATTGTGGCATATTCAAAATCAGATGAGACGTCCTGATATCCATGTGAGCACAAGCTTGAACAAGAATTCAGTCCATGGTCTCGGCACTGCCCATCGAACCTCACCTCTCCAGGTCCCAGATCTTGATGCTTGACTGGGTGGCAGCGCACAGCCAGTAGCGGTTGGGGGAGAAGGTCAGGGAGTGAATGATGTCCTGGGCGTCCAGAGAGTACAGGCGCTTGCCCTCAGCCAGATCCCACAACATGGCAACGCCGTCCTGCATACAGTGCAAAATGGCAAGAATTAGATCACGGCCTCTGTACTGGAAATGATCACAAGCCTGCGGAGCCAGTTTGTCAACCGCATAGGATACCGGCCTATGCACCAGAAATGATTACAATCATGCAGAAACCGTTGGTCACCCGCAATGGCCACCAAGACCGATGCATGTCACCTTTTCAGTGTGATAGAGCAAGCTAGGTAATCGTGCATGCTATGGCCTTGACGTGATGAAGCAGTCAGAAAACTTTGAAGACTGATATTGGTTTGATCGTCATGAAAATCGGAGTAATCATTTCATCAACCTGCTTCGTGGTGTGCATGACAAGGCGTCACGCTAACAAATACCAGCATGCTACACTCGCCTACATGAATTGCACCTGCCAATGCCTGTATGGATGGGAGTTTGGACGAACTTCACCCAAGAATACCCTACTTGCATGCCAGCCATGCATGTCCCTCACCTTGCCGCCTGATGCGCACAGGGAGCCATCTGGCGAGACGGTCACGGTGTTGACGTAGCCGGTGTGGCCCACCAAGTTGTTCTTGAGCTTGCAGTTGGTCAGGCTGAAGACCTTGACCAGCTTGTCCCAGCCACCAGACACAATGATGGGGTTGGTGGTCATGGGGGAGAAGCGCACGCAGGACACCCACTCGGAGTGGCCCTCTGGCTGCTCAATGGTGTACTTGCACTCGCCCAGGGTGTTCCACAGCTTGATGGTCTTGTCGCGAGACCCAGACACAATCTGCACGAATCAGAAATTGAAGGCAGCTTAAACATGGTGGCCTGGGCGAGCCTTAGACTTGAACAGCCTTAGATTGAGACAGCCTGGCCTGGGGTTAGAATGTCAATAACATGCTTACATGCAAACGATTCAGTTGACAGCTGTACATATCCAGGCCTAACCTGAAACTCATGCTCCTGAGCACAGTCCATGATTGGTGCACATGCTTCAAGCACAATGAATGGACATGATGCATACAGCTCATGGTTTGGGACTCCGAGCATGCAACAGGAGCCCGTGTCTCAAAGAAAAGGAAACTCAACGCCACCGCATGCCCCTGATGTGATTGCTTGTGTTGGCATGGGCAGGGTGGGTCAGGCGCACACAGGCAGTACAGTCTGCGCCTGGCATGTACCTGGCGGTTGTCCACTGAAAATGCCACGCTTAGGACGTCCTTGGTGTGTCCAACAAAGCGGCGGGTGGTCATGCCTGTGTTCAGGTCCCACAGGCGCAGGGTGCCATCCCATGAGCCAGACAGGCAGAACTGCCCATCGCTGCTGATCACCACGTCCTGGACGAAGTGAGAGTGGCCGCGCAGGGCCCGCTTGGCCTCGCCATACTTGTCATCGCCACCACGCTCCAGCTCCCAGACAATGACGGTCTTGTCGCTGAAAAACGTTAAGAACAAGCCAGGCTGATGAAACCACACCCAACAAACGCTGAACTGCCAGCTGGAACTGCTTTGGTCAACATAGCTTATGCGCTTACCGTGAAGCGGACAGGAGCACCTTGCTGGTGGGGTCCAGTGGGGTAGCCAGGGCGGTAACCCACCTGCATCAAGCGAACCCAGCAGCATTTGAGATGTATTTATTATACGACAGCGCTGGCACGAGGTTCTGCTGCGTCCAGCACAACCAGCCGCCTCTTGCCAACTGAGATCGTAGTGACCCCGCTCACCCAGCATGCCCCTTGATGGTAGCGCGGAGAGACAGAGCGTCAGAGCTCATCTTGGAAACCTGTATGCAAGCGTGAACAGAGCAGCTTGAATGTTTTTGTGCCGTCTGAGTTTGGAGTTAAAAGGAGTTCAGCTTGCAGCAAAGCGCTCATCTTACCTGATCAAGTGTGAGCTCGGCACAAGCGGGGAAAAGAGAGACTTCTGCGCAATTCCCAGCTAAAATTGCCAGCTCGTACGTAACGGGTTCCGGGCGCTTTTTGGGACAGAGGTCGTAGCGCGCCAGCATTAAATCTTGTGGCAGTGTTATCCCGCAAGCCTGTACGTTCGTCAATCTTGTGCCCAGACCTTCCAGGTGCGACTACCTTGTGGCATAAGGCAGTTGCTGGTCTGAAGCCATTGGTTGGCAAATCGTCAACAGCCTTTGGCGCCAAATCGCGTGCGACTGGTCGTTGCGAGTGGCAGAAAGATGTCGCACAACACACCCTTGACATCTGTGCAACTGTCCATCACTGCTGATGCGCTTGCAGGACCTAGCCGGGCACCTGAGAATGTCCGACATCTCCTTGAATGAAGAGCATGAGCTACAGGTCCAAGGCTACCTGCGCTTTGCCAAGCTCAAAAGGTCCGCATTGCATTGCATGGGCATGGCATGCCTTGACCATCACCTGTAGATGAAATCATGCAACTCCAGCAGCATCTTATCTTGCCCCGCAGGGATCAGCATGTCAGGGAAACTTTGCTCGTCATTCGAGACTTTAAAGATGAGAAGCTGCAGCCTGGGGAGATGTACAACTACAAGGAGTTGAGCGCTCTCTTCAAAGAAATGGAATCAGAGGTGCAGACGCTGGTGGACAAGGTGAGAAACACCCTTTGCTGTATGTCATTGGTCAACATCTGTTCGGACTAGGTTGTTACGTGATGCATTGCACGTATTTATCACACATTGCACACACAACCTGAGCAATCGGACATCTGGCAGGGCATTTGGCCACAGTCTTCCTCAAAAAATCGCATGATGAGGGATGAGAATGAGGGATGAGAATGACTTGTTCAAGCGTCTCAAATGAACACGCAGGTTCAACAATCATGCACACACATCAACTAATGCTTCCCAGCCATACGACAGCATGCACCACTGTTCTCATAGCAGCAATACATTTTTCGTTGTTGTTGAATGCACACCAACGCACACAAAGCGCATCTGACGCACACAGAGCACACTCATCAATTAGAGCTGTTTTCACCCCAGTCATGCTTAGACCTGACACACAGCACTCGCCATTACTTTGTGTGTGAGAGCATGAGCGGACGCTCCATCCATGTGTACCCGTCCGTTGTGGCACTGTCCTGCAACTTCCCGCCCCTGGCGCTCTGAGCCCTGCAGGAGATTCAGCATGCCTACCACACCAACGCCTTACTAGTCAAGGTGCTACTCAGCCAAGCACAGGCCA
The DNA here is from genome assembly GCA_004335635.1 of Chloromonas sp. AAM2. Lineage (NCBI taxonomy): Eukaryota > Viridiplantae > Chlorophyta > Chlorophyceae > Chlamydomonadales > Chlamydomonadaceae > Chloromonas > Chloromonas sp. AAM2. The sequence goes on along the minus strand of QAXH01002524.1, from coordinate 29,192 downwards.
ATGGCATGGATCTGGTTGTGGATACCAACACACTGGAGAACGAGTTCCTGCTGCGAACCATTGCGAACAGTGAGAACGTGGCCCTCAGTCGGCCTGCATCGGACTTCGTGAGGCGCAATGCACAGCTGTCCAAGATTGGCACTGTTGCTACCGTTAACGTGGGAGATGCCTCCTTGGAGAAGAAAAACAAGGCCCTGCAGGTGAGGCCTGTAGTTTCAAGCAGCCTGGGTACATAGTTACTTACCTACCATACCTGTTCCTCAGGTCCTCATCAATCTATTAATAAACAATACGTGTGTCACAACAATGCAAACAGTGCAAGAGTGAATCGTTGGTTTTGTGGCCTATGGGTTTAGCCTCCCTGAATGGCGTTGGTGTTGATGTGAAGCATCGCGCATGTGCCTGATGACTCACACCTGGCTGAGCTCTAAGAACAGATTATCACAAACCGAGTCTTAGCAGAAGCTCTTCAGGACACCTGCATGGCCATGTGATTCAGTAAGTTCATGCTCTCTTGTTATCGCTCAGGCCGTGCAGCGCAAGTCTTGCCTGTTGTGGCTCGTAGAGCTGACGAGTGACGACCTACCCTCATTGTCTTATTCAAGTAACCTTCCCCCGTTCCATCAAGTAACCTGCGGGTGTTTCTTGACGCAATTGCATCATTCAACGGCACGGTATCACCCCCACTTGTGCAGGATGAGGTCAAGTCGCTCCAGGACCGGCTCGCACGCTTGCAGGAGCAGACCACTGCAAGCATGCGGGATCGGTCAGGCACAGGTCAGTCAACAGCCTGGCTGTTGGCAAAGCCTCAGCCTTCCTGCTGGCGGTAGAGCATGAATTACTTTTATTTCAAGCATTCAGTAGTGGCAAAAACAGCAAACCGATGCACCACTGGGGAGCAGCTGTGACCTTTGCCAAAGTATCAGATGCCAAACAATGCTGGGCTGCTTTCAGTGATAGCAATCACAGCACGCACTGTCGACTTCAGTTGAACTGTAGAGTGAGCGCTCCGAATCCGCTGATGGCTGACAAGGACAGCGCCCGTGCTCACTCCTTCTGAAAGTTCCTTCCAAAAGAACGCACAAGCGGTCGAAGCAATTTCTGGTGCACATTTCTGCTATGCACAGCACTGAATTCGTTCGTCTGCTTCAATACTTGCAGCCGACGAGGCCACGCGTCTGCGCGATCAGTTGGCCGAGAGGGACGCGGAGCTGCGCGAGGCTCAGTCCGGCAAGGCCGCGCTGCTCGCGCAGCTGCAGAACGAGTTCGCGAACCTGAGCACGCAAGCTGCGGGTGCCGCGTCGGCCTCACAGACGCAGTTCCAGGACCTGCAGAAGCAACTGCACGATCACAGGGGCATGTTAGAGCAGGAGCGCCTCAAGTATGCACAGGCAGAGCAACAGGTCAAGGCGAGGGAGGGAGAGGTGAGTGGGCAACAGGGTGTGCCTTGTTAGTGTCGGAAATGATGATGACTTGCCAACTTCATGGTAGGAGAGCCTCCATGCGCACGATCCACGCGAGTCAAGGGGTCGAGTGGTTCAACGGCCTGCTGTCAGCATTTCTTTCTATCCTGTCGGGTTGTCAGGTGCTTTGAAGGCATCAATGGCCATGACCGGTCGCGATTGAGAACCGCATCAGTGGCCAGCATACATGTTGCTGTTGTTGTGTTTTGTAGGTACGTCAGCTGAAGGACGTGCTGGATGCGAAGCTGCAGGATGCACCTCAAGTGCGTCAGCTGCGCCAGATGATGCAGGCCAAAAGCAACGAGGTGATCGAGCTGCGTAAGAAGCTCGCCAAGTACGAGCCGCAGAGCGTGCCAAGCGCAGACAACGAGTAGATTGCAAAGCCAGTCCAGGACATAGCCTTGCGTGATCCAGGACATGTTCCGTAGTCCAAGGCATTGAACACTAGGACAGTCGAGTCACAGACCAACCGCATCACACCTAGGGGGCACTGGCAAGTGGATCGGATATGGCGAATGGGACAGATTAATTGCAGCAAACGCGTTGGCAAACCTGTTGCGAGTGACGTATGCGGCAGCGGCCGGCGCGGAAGGGAGGTGCTCCTCGTGCGATAAGCAGGCAGCTTGCAAGCGACAGATTGCAGGGAACAACGGCAGCACAGGGGCTTTGTTGACTCGTTGACGCAGGTGGACGACAGAAATAGGAAGACCATTTGGTTTCTATCAACCACATTACTAGACAGAACTCGCAACTCGTCTCTAGCTAAACCTTGACAATCATGCGTCCATTTTGCTGTTCACGCTGATATGCGTGGGATTTCCTGTAACGACGATCGTTTCATCCGATGCATCTGTTGAACGAGTTGGCACCTCCTGACCTTCTACTGGCTTGGCATTGAATCTCGTGGAAGTCCGAGTTGACCTCTGTTGCCAGTCTTCATCCACACAGGTTTGCGCATAGAGCAAGCAAAGGACTAGAAGTTACCTACCTTCCTTTTGCTAGTTAGTAACTGCACCCTTGTGGAACTGGCACCAATTGCTTTGCTGGCTGACTTTTGACCTTCGAATAATCATACAAATTACAAGTTCATGTCTTGTCATCAGCCTGAATAGGAGGTCAAAACGCCATAGGGTCTGGCATGCTTTCCTTCGGCTCCAGCCCCGTGTCCTTGGCCGCATTCAGCTCTGCCGCCACCTGTGAAAGGAGCAGCTCCGGGTCCCACACGTCATCCGGCTCATCAACCTGCACCGGCGCAAACGGTACATCAGGCGGTAAATCAATTATGATACTCAATACACGTCAGAGTACAACGCACCGTGTGCATGCGTGATCTGACCTGCTAATGGCAATGACCACAGTGAACCTGGCATGCTCTAGGCAATTGCGGCCAGCCACTTGGAAAAGCTATGTTCTACGTATGGGTCGATACCGATGTAACAAGCCATGGGTCGATACAGATGTAACAAGCCACACACGTAACACACGCACACACACACACACACACCATTTCCGATGAGCACAGCACTGCCGTGAGTATGGACAGGTCGATGTCCTGGTCCTGTGAGGCCGGCAGGCGGTACTGCTGCTCCTCATCGAGTTCCTCCATTCCCTGGATCCTGTTAGCGCGCACCTTGGGCGCGTTGGCAACCTGAATGGATGTTGAGAACCAGCAACAGTGGGTTAGACCCCACATCGCAAGCCATATGTAATGTATGGAATGAACGTTGTTGTTGTTGGTATTGTTGTTCAATCCGAGTAGGACTGCTCAGCGGAAGAGGAAGGGAAGAGAAAATACAGGCAACTCCAATGTAGAGGACAAAGCTGTGCAGGGAAGGCTTGACGCAAACGCAGAGCAAGGTGTGTTTGTGTGATTGCAGGACTGCGGTTGCCTGTTGTGCAGACCGTTCGGGCTGGACTGAGCCAACATTGACTGTCCAGTCTGTGTAGAGGAGAAAGAGCATTGAGCAAGCTGGGCACGCCTTGACCCATGCGGGCCATGGCAGTTCAAAAGGGTAGCCCTGTTCGTTGATGTTTGATTGGTCTGACGTCTAAGGTACTAGGTTCAGACCCAATTCCTGGGCAAACAGTGTAAAGTATGCGTGCACTTAAACACAAGGCAGTACAGTTGAAGTGGAGTATGCCCACCTTATCCCATGGGCCATGCGTGCCCACTCACCACACATGCCCATCCATGCACCCTTACCGCAATCCTACCCTTTTCCACCCACCACTCGTGTTAGGTCCTCTTTTCCCTCCTCTTCCAACTCGGGGATATCCAGGATTGCCGCCACCGAGGCCTTTTCCTCGTACTTATTCTTGGCCTTGGCTAGCTCCTCCTCCTCGTGCACCTGAGGCAGGGAAACGGTCAGGAGCATAACACTGTTTGTCATGACTGCATGGTGGCCTGGGGCAGTCTGTGGACTGGTCCTATTCCAAGACAGATTGTCCTCACATGCATGGGCGTGTGTGCATGGCCAAAGCACCGTGAAACCGACATTGTGTGCATGACTTGCGAGTCATGTACGTGCATTGATGTGGAGGACGTGCAGCCATATATGTGCGCAAGGGAGACGGCAGTGCGTTTTCCAGCGTGCAAACTCTGTCCCGGTCTAGGATGACCAACATGACTACTAAGATATGTATACATGAAGGATGGTCGTCTCTGCATAATTTGCACAAGTACAAGTACCTGTTGTTCCTGCTTTCGCCGTGAAACGCCTGCTAGCTTCTTTCCTGTGTCATCAACCAGTGGGTCAATGGGTGGTGTTGGGGCAGCGTCTGTAAAGCCCTGCCGCTTGACAGGTGGTGCTGCACGCGCTGCTGTACCCTCCTCGTCTTGGTTACTCCGGGGCATGGGCGCATGGTCATCCTCTTCGTCAGCTGCAGGTAGTGTTGCTGCTCGTGGGCCCTGTTCGTCTTGTGAGTTGAAAGGGATATCGTTCTGCGGGTGCTGGTCATCGTGTGAGTGCTCCACCACCTGCATGTGTTCATGTGTCATGGACTCCATGTTTGGAGTTGCTGCTCTTGTGGGCGTGTGGCTGGTGCATGGGACTGGGCAGGCGTGTCGGCAACAGAGCACACACACCTGCTCGCTCTGCATCAAGTGGGCCTGCCTGGCCCGGCGTCCTGCTCTTACCACCTGCAACAACATCCAGTCATTCGCTTCATCGTGCTCCGGAAGCAGAATACAGTAGTTAGACACGTCAATGGCAATGCCTTATTGTAAAGAATCACCTTCGGACCATCGTCTCCTGCTTCGTCCATTGTGTTGCTTTTGAACGGAAGACCCCTGTTAACAGTGAGTTAAGAGTGCAGCGTCCGTCTTGTTAGGCACCGGCATTGTCGCGGCAAAAAGTTCAAATACGCAACTTATATCGACGTTTCTTGCTCACGTGAGATTTGGCTCCGGACGCTCAAGCGAGGGAAGAAGAGAAGAAAAAGCGCATCCCGCAAGTGCTCCTAACTCATAGGCTCACCATGTACCTTTAGTATTGCTTAATGGGGCGAACCCTACGTGTGGCGCTGCTGGGCGTCCGCGTGCAGGTGTGCAAACATGCCTGGACGTAGGTGAAACGAATTCTGCTTCATGTGCACGGAAAACCTCATGCTGCTCCGTATTGGCATGTGGCCCCGCAGGAAGCCCGGCGTTATCATGTGAGCATCCAGGTGCTGGCTCCGGGCCAGGCACCTGTGGGAGTGGTGGTCCTCAACGATGTGGCCTCAGACAAATACAGACCGGAACAGGTAATGATCCTACCTGGGCGCATGTGCAGATAGATGGCTATGGCAGTTCAGGCGTGGCATGCCAACCAAGTCTTGCAGACGTGCTTCCCTTCAACACCACCACCACCTGTGTGCATCATATAGAGGCACTGGACTCAAATGCCTCTCAATTGGTCTCCATTCTTGCAGACGCACGTGCATCCAACGTCGACACCACTAGTGCACATCATACCGCAATGCAGTATGGCCGGCATCCAATTGGCCTTCATGTAGAACCCCTCACACTCCCACCAAAGCACTGCACTGCACAAACTCATCACACTCTCACCGCTCTTCCCTCTCAAGGTACTTGCACAGAGACCAGCGAGCTCAGTCATGTAGAGGCACCGCTTCTCACTTGGCCAGTCTCCATTTTCAACCACTCACACAAACACTGCTATTTTCTCACAGGTTGCTCGCACAGAGACCAGCGAGCTCAGTCAGAATCCTGAGTTCCTCAACCGTGTGTTCGTGCTGCGCTTGTCCGAGCCCTTGGGCCACTCCCTGGCGCCCCAGATATCACTACACTGCAACCTGTTCGCGTTGCCAAGCACTGACAGCAAAACACCAGGTACGAGGCAGGCAGGGCAGGGCAGTTGCGGGCAAACAGGCATGCAATGGGCTTGAACCCAACGTGCTAGCTGACATATAGCCCTGGCATGGCTGTACTACAGCATCGGCTCTTGCGACAGTCCTTAAGATATCAAACCTTTGTTTTCTCCACAAGAAGGCTGAACACACATGTCAGAGAGTCACTCAGCCCACACATTAGAGAGCCACTAAGCCATTCAGGCAAGAAACCGTCTGAAGTCTGAGCATTTCCCCCTGTCCTGCTCCTGGGCCCAGGTGCCATGGTTGCCGGCAAGGAGGTGGATGAATTGATAGGCGCTGCCACGGTCCAGATACGAGGTACGTGAGTGTTCATTTCATGTCTGTGAGTTTACACATGGCGTTTACACATGTCGGTTACACACGGTTACAGAGTGTATGTAACTTGATTGTCCCACAAGTGGAACAGATGATGGCTCAAGCGTCAATGTACAACATCATCATACTCGCACACACTGTTGTACATACAATACGATTGCATACTGCAATCGGAAGGCCTCATATACATGTTGCGAGTGCAAGACCTCTCAAATTCTCATGTCATACACATTGTGGACTTGATGCAAAGTCTGTACCACCGTTATCACCCCAGGTGACAGTGCGGCGCGGCTGCTAAGGGGCGAGCGTGTCACGCTGCCCGTTGTGCTTAACGATGGAAGGGGCGAGGAGGGCCTCAGGCGCACCAAGGATCTTATGGTGAGCGAAGTGCAGTGTTGGTATAGGCATCGCTTATCGTTTTGCATCGTACAAATGATTCAAACACTATGGACAGGAGCATCCCGTGGACACGCGTCGCCTTGGATGCATTCCAGTACAATGGCTTGCTTTCCAGATTCAAATGGTGTGTCGCCAAATCACTGCAACTGGGGCTAACAGATATCGCTGGGTGGTAAAGCATAGGTTGTAAAGAAGTCTTTGTAACCTTGCTTCGCGATTGCCAGCAGCATTTTTTGTGTGTCCTGGGGTGTGGAATTGCGCCCAACATGCTCTATCCAGAGCTACTCGCACTTGACGAATGTGAGGTGTCGCAGTGCATGCTCCAAAACCGGTGCCCAAACCACAAAGGTTCGTTAGGCCTGGTCGAACAATGTCCGGTACGTGGTCCCCTTGTCAGCCACGTTGAATATAGGTGCAAAGATTGAGTTGATTTGCTGGCTGCTCAAGAAACCAGCTCTGAGTGTCAGATCCCTGCTGTAAAGTTACAATTCGTTCTTTGCTAGAATCAGAATGTCCTGTATGTCTCCCCTGTCGCAGTCCTCCATGTACGGTACCCATGCGGGTAAGGAGCTGCTGGTTGAGCTGATGATGCTGGACGCACAGGTGGGCAGGGAAAGGGGGATTACTAGGTCAAGGGTCAGGGTCAGGGTCAGGCATGCATCAGCATCGGTCACTGCCCTTGTCTGTGTCCTGCCAACTGCACATGCAATTTGTGCTGCGCACATCTGCCTGTTGCGGCTACCGGGTGCCTCTGCTCCTACTATGTCAGTCAGCAGCCCTTGTCTAGGTCCTGCCAACCGTAGTCAAATGCTTTTCCCTGCTGCCGGGCCTTCTTTGCTGGATGTCCTGCCACCTACACGCACATGCCTTTCCTGCGCTTCCAGGTTACATTGCCCAGGGATGTGTACGATCAGCAGGCCACTGGGTCGATGACAGGCGCACTGGGCACTGCCAGCCGTAATGGCCCTGCCGAGTGCACGCTGATGGTGCTCGTGTCAAGGGCTGAAAACTTGCCCACAGTGAGAAGGTAGGCAGGAGACCATGTAGTTGTCTGTTGGTACGAGGCTTTGTGCGTTTCTGGCTCCAGTTTTGCGTGAATGACATTCTCCACCAGGAGAGCTTGTTTACGCCATAGGATGGAACATTCAGACCTGAAAGTGAACAGCAACAGACTGTGCTTGGAGCCGCCTGCACCTGTCTGCTTGCTTTGGGGCTCCAGTCTGTCGCCTACAGCCGTGCCCGGGCAGGGGTTTGGGGCTTCAGTTGCCCCCTTGTACACATTCCTGGTCACGGCTGGGGTGCGGCATGCTGTGTGTACTCTGGAAAGACAGAAAGCTTGTTGCCGGGTCGGTGTGCTTGTTCTTTCACTGCCACAGTGGCATACTTGACCGCCCTTTTTCATCGTTGTCAACATAGTTTATCATTTCTATCAATACTCGTCGTTCTCATTCTTATTGGTCACTTCACGTGCTCGTGCAGTGCTGATGGCGGGTTTGAGCAGGCCCCCTCGACCTTTGTGGCTGCCAAGTCGCTGCGTGACGTGCGCAACAGTGTGACGGCTCAGGCCATCACACATGTGTGCCCAGACACCACTGCACCAGTGTGGGGACAGTTGCTGCAGGTACGGTTATATGGGTGGGGGGGCCAGTTAGCAGTGACTCACCATCAGATTTCCATCTGGCACTCAACTGCCAGGGCCGACACCGCAAACACAGACTTGCAGACTTACGAACACGTGTCTGCTGACTAGCCTGCACTCATCAAAGCATCGTACCTTTGCGTACTCCTGCCCCAGGTCCGGGTTTGTGACGTGTAGGTCGTGGCTAACCTTGAATTCACACGCGTGCGCTTCCTCCCCGGACTGAAGGCCATGTAAACAACAACAACACGCGTGCACTTGTATCTACACGTCCAGGTTGTTGTCTGTGCCAGATGCAGCCACCGCAGAGTTACACAGACTTGTCTGTCTCAATAACAACGACAATATAATGATAATGATAATAATAGTGATCACATCCCCCACGCGGTCACTATGCGCTGTATGGCTGTGCGTGATTCTTCAAGCAAAGTTGTAGATCAGATCACTGGCTACACGTAGGTATTTGTATCGTTGAGAATGGTTGCTCCGGCGAGTCGCCAGGTGGAAGAGACTAGGGTTGTGCCTAACTATCGCAAAACCAGTCACGATAGTTACTACTGACTGGTTTTTGGTTATCGTAACACGGACTGGTTGCGGGCCTCTCCGGCGATGCCAGCCCCTTCGGCCTGCATCAAATGTAAGAAGGTCGTTGCTATGGCATCTCTCAGGCCCGTTCCGGGCGTACATTCCTCGGTTTTGCCCATGCTCAGTGGCCGACACGGGCCTGCATGAGCGCATCCAAGCCGCCTCAGCAGGCGCCCTGCTGTGCACCTCTTGCTACTCAGTGGTTTGCAAGCTACAGAGTCCCAACAGCTGCAGCATGGAGCAGCTTGCCATGGACTTGGCAGTCAACCTGACCCACCTGGTGTGATGTTCACACCCGCCTCTGCACCATGGAATGTCGCTGTTGCAATGGCTCATTGCGGGACCTCCTGGCACCATCCCAACCACCCCCACGCATGCAGTACACACCAACCCGCATCACATCCGCCACCCAACCCTGGCCCAGCTCAACCCACGCAGCACCAGTACAAACCCGCTGGAGACACTCTCCGGCACCATTGCCCAACACCTGCACTCCAAACCCTTTGCCAATGTAGTGCTGCGCCACTTGGCTGTGGCGGAGTACCTCACGCTGCTGCCTCCTGGCCTGCGGCCTTGCGCCTACCCGCCAGCCGCAGCCAGATGGCGCCACTACAGCCCTAATCCCATGGAGCCCTTTTCCAGCGGACTGGCACTCAGCCCTCAGTAACAGCTGCAGACCACCAAGGCAGCCGCCCGCATCATGCACGCGTACAAGGCGGTGCGGACCCACTTCAAGACCGAGTGGCCCTTCAGGCGAGCAAGGCAACTACGCATGACACGGATAGCAGACTCCACTGTGCAGACATGATGCCGAGCAAGGCTGCCCAGGGTGCATTTATAGGGAGTTCAGGTCCAACCATGTGGTGAGAAACGTGTATCGGTTTTTGAGCCCCATAGACATCGTTCCGCAGAAATGTTTTTGGATATTCGCGCGACTGGTAGTAGATACATGCTGTTGGCCCGTTCAAACTCGTGATTTGAGCACCAGATGGAGGAGATACTTCCAGTCACGTGAAACGACCGTTTTCCCATGTACGTCATGTCAACAGAAGCAGCTTGAGCAGGAGTCTCTCCACTGCCCTCCTGTACATGCATGCACACTGTATCAACTCAAAAGAGCTCGTTCGACCACTGGATGAGGGAGAAAATCCGTTTTACACGGTTTTTTTCCCACTCACCAAAACCTGCGCGGCCGATCGCCGGCCACGATCCGCAAACCTTTGAAGGGGGCATTGGAAAGATTATTACGAGGCGCATCAGACAAGCTGAAAATCATCCAATTCCAAGGACCAGAAGACCACTTTCTAACATTGTGCAGCTGAACCCGTGACCGCATGGGGTGTGTGAATAATGATAAAATTATAATAATAACAATAATAACAATAACAAAGAAGACGATAACAATGATGATGTGATGATGATGTGTTGATAAATACGAATGATAAATAGTAGTAACAGTTTCTCTCGGTTGTCCTGTCCCAGGTCAAGTACCTCGAGGACGAGCTGAGCGGCGAGGAGTTGCACCTGGCCTTGGTCAACGACCTGGACAGCCGCCTCATGCTGCGCTGTGCCCTGCCCTTAGCAAGCATCCTGCCTGGGCAGCACTACAACCTCAGGCTGCTGATGCAGGTCAGTGTCTTCTAGGCGTTGGTCATCGTTTTGCATTGCTCTGATTGTTTTATTTCTCAGGTAAGCAAAAACTACGAGAAACAGACGAAAGTTCAACCGGTCAGTAAAAAAACCGACAAGAAAGCGATGACTACTTGCAACGGCAGTCTTCTGCCCAGGCAACACTACAAGCTAACCGAAAGTATAAGGATGCTGTCAGTGCGTTCGTTTTGCTTTCTTGCTCAGAGTAGGCCAGGCGGTGCCCAACCCGTTCCGTGTCCTTTGGCGTCATCCATGATGTCAAGTATCATATACACCATATACATGTGCTGCTGCAGGGCGGGCCGCTGGGATCGCCTGTGGTGCTGTTTGTCACGCTGTGCCTCACGGACTGCCCTAAGAGGGAGATCAGGTGCGTGGAAAAACACAGTGTCAAAGCACTGGCTGGGCGCCATGACCAGCACTGTGGGGCAGGCCAGGCAGTGCCATGATCATCGGAGACGGGAGACGGAGGCGGAGACCGCCCCAGATTTGTCGGCTCCGGCGATCAGGGGCAGCCCGTGCTGGCACCACAGCACCTGGGCAGGCCCAAGCTCAGGCCTGGACTAACCAACGCTAGGATATTAATTTAATGGTGCTTTTTTATCCGCCATGCACAATGCGAGCATGCAAATTCCTGCGCTTACACCGCACGTCAATCAAACAGATCTGAACCAAGGCGCGGGGTAACTATCGCTTAACCCAGTGGGTTTCCGTGTAAAGGAAAAGACTCTGCCCTGCCGGCCTGGCCAGGTCTGACCTCACTCAGGCGTCCAATAACCAACGAGCCAGTGTACTTATTTTATTTTATTTTTTGATGCTTTTTATTTTGTGTGCTCATGTCCAGGCACCTGAAGGCGCTGGGGAGTGGAGTGAGTCATCTTGTCACTGCCAGCCTTGCCTCCACCACCCCACCACTCCCTACACTCATGCCCCCTTCAGCCGGCATTCCAGCACCAGGCAGCCAAATCCTGGCAGTATGGAACATGCCCCATTCACTAGCACCACCAGCAGCACCACCAGCCACGGATTTGCAATCAGAAACAACCACAGCAGCTGACGCTGCAACAGGCAGCGCGGTTTTGCTGCCAGCGGCGTTGTCTATAGAAGCCCTTTACACCACTCTTGACACAAGCAAGGAGTCGGCAGTTGTCAAAGGGCTAGAGGCGCTGAGCGACGGCTTCAGTCAGGCTGCCACAGGTGATGATGGTGGTTTGGGCTGTGCACCAGCAGTCCTTCGTAATGCGAGTATGATGATGATGTTGTATCTGGATGCTTGAGCCATATTCTGTTGGACTTGTCGAACCATACAGATTACGATAAGAAGACACTCACTCACCCACTCACCCACTCACTCACCCACTCACTCACTCACTCATTCACTCACCCACTCACTCACACACCCACTCACTCACACACCCACTCACGCACTCACTCATTCACTCACTCACTTGCAGGCGAGGGGGGTGCCCCGTTGGATGTGCTGCCTGTGCATGTCGTGCCGCCGGTAACGGTTGCAAACAGCGAACAGCTTCTCTGGCCGGCCGGACACTCGGTACGGTGCCGGTCACAATAACCTGCATCTCTTTTATGTAATTGATATTTAGGCCCAATCAGAAAACGCATTTGCCGTCTCTCAGCAGTAGAATATTGCCCAGCCGTTTTCTTTGCCAAAATCTGTCGTAGGACCGCACCATAAAGGGCTGCCAACCGGTTCTCCGGCGATCCGCCCGCACAGCAAGCACTGGCTGAGTATTCTCCCATCTTCTCTGACGCTTGCTGGTTTTGACGGTCTATGGATGATCCTGGGACACACATAGTGGTGAAGAGGTCAACAAAACTGCCAAGGACCATTTGCCCTTTCATATGCTCTTCGTCTTACAGCGAATTGTGGTTGCTGTCCGTCCCCAGGCGACCCTGCTGCACCGTTTGGAGCCTGAGACTAGCTTGCAGCTAAACCTGCACCTGTTACCCGCTGGCGCTACCCAAACCACCCCTTTGGGAGTTATCACAGTGCCCCATGGCCGATTGGAGGGACTTAACACCCAGCCAGGGCTGATTGAGGGGCTGGCTATACAAGGGGCACACACAAAAGGTAAAAACAAACACGCTCAAAAGGTGGAAAAGGTGATGCGTTGTACAAGAGGCACAGGCTGTTACAGTGCTACTTACACTCACACTGTGGGCTGTAGGGTGTTTGAGTCTGCTCAACGAGCTCGCCTGCTTGCATTTTGACCTCAAGCTGTCTGTTGTTGCGTAGTGACGACGTTTGTGACCAATTGTAGTGACGACGCATCTGACCAATTGTAGTGACGACGCATCTGACCAATTGTAGTGACGACGTGTGCGAGTTTGCCCGATCCAAAACACTTGAAGTCGCCGTAATGCGGCAAAAATAAGGAAAGGTTCTGGTCTCTGTGCATCACCAGGCTGTTTAATACCTCAAGCCACCTGCGTGTTTGTGTCTGTACGTTTGGTTGGGTCTTGGAGTGTGTTTGTGACATGCTGTCAACTTCTCAATTGCACGCACAGTCTCCTCTCGCATGTCGCATGAGTAAACTCTCTTCTCCCTTTCCACTCTCTTCTCAACCGCACATGAGATTTGGGACTTGGGTTCGACTGTTTTCCTCTCGGTGTGTCACGTGAGGGCATGCCATGCGCTGCACAGGGCTTGAACATGTTCTGAACCTTTCAAGGACACGTTTTCAACCGTTTCCTGTCACCTCGGCCGGTTTCCTCTCATGTGTCAAAGTGCTGCTGTGCTGCCCCGTGTGCTGTGGGTGCACAGGGTGCACGTGCAGCCTTGAGCTGGGCATGTGGCGCACCCCTACCCACCAGGAGCACCGGGCCAAACCACGAGTAGGGGAAAGCGAAGGACTGGGCACACAGGTGATGACGGAGGTTTCTAAAATAATAATGATCAGCAGCAGCAGCAGCAGCAGCAGCACAGCTGTGGCATTTGATAATCGCCACAACTGCAAATTCGCAACCGCAAATTCGCCTTTATCAGCTTCGCAACCCGGAGTTGGCACCAGCAGTCCTTCGTAATGCGAGTATGATGATGATCATTTTGTATCTGGATGCTTGAGCCATATTCTGTTCCAGCTCACTCACCCACTCACTCACCCACTGACCCACTGACCCACTCACTCACTCACTCACTCACTGAACCACTCACTCGTCCTCTCACTCCCTCACTCGCTCACTCACTCGCTCACTCACTTGCTCACTCACTCGCTCACTCACTCACTGGCTCACAGGGCCATGGCACGCTTTCTAGCATGGCATGGCAGGACAAGGGCAGCACGGCAGGCAGTGCGTGCGCGGCAGCGGCGGTGGTGGAGACACTGGTGCGTGGCAGCTTCTGCAGAAGGTTGTGCCAGCGTGTGTTTTCACATTGCCTGTACACGCATGACATGACGTCTGTGCATGTATCATGCTCCCTGGTATGCTGCATACTTAGCCATTTCCACTCGATGGTAAGGTTGAGAGAGGTGTTAGCTTGCGTGCGTTGCTCTACATGATGCGTGATCAGTGCCAGGTCACATGTCTGTGTTAGAAACATCTGTGAGTTGCTATGCATTGTCAATGCTTCTCACCACAGAGGTGCTGACAGCACTTTCAAGAACCGTGCCACAACTGGGTTTGTGCATTAAGGCCGTCCTCGTTTAGTGTGCCCGTTTCTGCTGCCGTTTCTCGGCTCATGACTCATGCGGTTTCATGACTCGTCATGCCCCACAGGGCTGCTACAAAACAGATTGGTTTTCCAAACTGCTTGTACTTGCCTTGGTTCAGGTTGACGATTTGATCATGAAGCAGTTGGCGTTGGAGCGTGTGGCGCGTCACATGGACGGTCTGGAGTGTCGCACTGAGATGATGGGCTGGCGGCTCAGCGACGCACAGCACCAGAACAAACAGCTCACGGAGGACACACACAGATTGAGGTATGGAGGGAGGCACTTAAGCAGGATAAAACAAGGGCTGAAAACAGACCAAGGTGTGAAGCGATGCACAGCATCAGAACACCCACGAAAGCCCACGAAAGACACACCCAGAAGGCCGTGATGATAACACTGTATCAGTTTGAAAACAGACTAATATATGGGGAGGGCCGCAAATATGATAACATTGTATCAGCTTGAAAACAGACTGAGGTATGGAGGGAGGCTCTTAAACAGGACAAGCACGATCATAAGAGATATCAGGATTGGAATCAGTTGGCTTGACCCGCTTTGAAGATGCTTCCAATCATCTTGAGCACGTGTCACCAAAGTGTCGATCGTCCACCTAAGCCATGGGTATCTTGGCTGTGCATCATGCGCTAGGTGTCGCCACCATGCTGAACATTTAGCTCAGCCTTGGGTATCTTGGCTCTTGAAACCTAGTTGCTAGTTTCAGATCATTTTGTTACATCAAACCAGTGAAGTAAAGTGAACACACAGACACACACAAACACAAACACAATCACATTAGGATCTGAAAACCGGCACAAATGCAACGGAAACACAGAGAGATATTGTGATATGTTTGAGAGATCCGTAATCCCTGTCATTCTTAGACAGATAATGTGTCTAGCTGCGGTACTGTTGGTTTGACCATGATAAACCATGTTAAGATGTGATGACGATGATGCTGGTGATGCTCTTTGCGCCTGACATCGCCCTAGATTGCTTCCCCACGCACACATACACCACATACACTCGCAGGCAGCTCTTACACGAAGAAAAAGAAGGGTCCCGTCTGCCTGTGGCTTTAGAGAACAGTGCGCATCTGAGCAAAGAAGACCTGATGGAACGGGCAGAGGCGGCCCTGGCGGCGTATGGCAGGGAACGGCGCCGGAATACGGAGCTAGTGCACAGGCTGCAGCAAATGCATGGGGAGCAGGTATGGTCAGCAATAATGATAACGATTATATAATGATAATTCTAATAATAATGATGGCTGGTGGAGGCTGTGGGACCTGTCGCTGGCTGTGATTGGGGGTGGTTCGCTACCTTGAGTGCCGCAGCAGCCACTGGGCAAGCGTACAAGCAACGGCAAAACAGTCTTGAAATGC
Organism: Chloromonas sp. AAM2; assembly: GCA_004335635.1. NCBI lineage: Eukaryota > Viridiplantae > Chlorophyta > Chlorophyceae > Chlamydomonadales > Chlamydomonadaceae > Chloromonas > Chloromonas sp. AAM2. Next base: position 13,714 of record QAXH01002524.1, on the reverse strand, counting down.
TCAAAATGTCTTTAACGCATCAGCAACGGGAAAACAGCCCCTTGAAATGCAAGCAAGCAAGCAATCATCATGATTTTCCACACGTCTCTATGGCGCCATTTGCTTTCACCATTCGGCCGGCCTACTCATGCAAAAAATTGGCATTGAGAGCAGAGGCAATGAAGAGGTCGCCTGCTTATCTAAGGATGGCAGCAAGTGCAAAGACAGTAGGAAATTAGACGACGTACCAGCAGTTGCAAACCATGGTGTCTCCTGCTCTGATGGACTGCGTGTGTTTGCGCCTATGGTGATAGTGCATGTTCGATGTGTGCCTATTTCGGTTGCCTGCTAAGCTTCATGTTGATGTGCCAAACGCTTGTTGCGGCACAGGTTAACATGCTGTTCGAAATCGCATCGTTTGTGCGCCTTGTTGTGTTTGAATCTTTTCGCATGTATGCCAATGTGCCCAGTGCGTGTCGTTGTGCAGGTCGACATGCTGGAAATGAAGAAGCGTTATCTGCAGCTGCAGACAGCTCACATGGAGATGACCAAGCTAATGGGCCAGACAGAGGGGCCCCTCATTGGCAAGCTCAGCACTTACAGGGCAACGGTCAAGACACAGGAAGAGGTGAAGAGTGGCATGATGGGTTGGTGCTCCAGCCGTTTTTGTTTTGCATGTTGACTGCCTTACAACACGCTTATCTTCCAGTGTTGTTTGTGCCTGCCTTTGCGGCTCACTGGCAATGGCTTCAACAGCCCGTTCACCTGTACACCGGCCTTACAGCAGACATCATTTGGGCGTGCTTCCCTATGTCTCCCAGCCCCAGCAGTGCGTCGTGTAGCCGTCAAACTTCCATAAACTGCCTTAAACTTCCATGACTACGGGTGGTTGACTCCCACACTGCCTCTCTTGCACACTCTGCCTTGCTCTCGTCCGATGACTCCGCCATCCATTTACTTTTTCCTGTTCTCCCAATTCGTTAGCAACCTTGAGCAGCTCCTTGCCCTACCTCACTGTGCCCCTCTTGCTCACTCTGCCTTGCTGTTATGTGGGTTTCTTCAGGTCATTCGCAACCTAGAGCAACTGCTAGCCCAGACCGTCTCCAAGGCTCGCCATGTGCCCCTCCCACCCCCACCACCACCCCGAGAGAGAGGCCAAGCGGCCCGTTGACCCACTCCCACCACAGCCCGCCGCAACCAGCACAACGGTAGGTAAACCGGCTTGTTCTACTCGTGGTATCCCATTGATTATTTTAGAAAAGTTATGTTCATTCAGTCAAAAGGGTGTTTGCAGCTTGCCTGTGGCTGTTGCTGGTGCAACAGAGCAAGCGGCCCGTTGATCCGCCCGCCCACCACAGCCCACCGCGACATGCTCAACGGCTTGAAGCTGAGTTTGGAAGCTTGTCTGTGGCTGGCGGCACGTGCCTAGCTGAGCCACACCGTGTCTGCATCTGCTTGCAACCTCATGTCTCCCATATGCTGCCAGCCTGTTGTCGGAATCTCCCATTTTGCTATTGTCGCAGTGCCTCTAGACTGCATCCCAGGCATTGCACCCCTGTCAGCAGCGTCCTGTTGCATCACCCTGGTGTTGTATGTAAATTCCAATGCCCCTTGCTTTTGGCAAGCAATCCCCGCCACAGGCTTTGCAAGGCTCTGCCCTATTATTACTGGTTCATCTGTAGTGCCGCGCTCAAGTCACACTTTAGCAGCACACGCTGCTACTGCTGCAAGTACTGCAGCCAAGTAAGGTCAAGCACCATAGGGTCAAGGTTAGGATAGAGTTAGGGTTAGCTCATCTGTACTGCTGCGCGGTAGTCGAGCCACACACACTTCTGTTAAACACGCTGCCTGAGCCTCTCTCGCATTGCTGCAAGTATTGCACTGCTCACAGTGTATTGCTACTGTATGGCGATTAGCGCATGCGCTCTTTTCAAGCGCGCTGCCTGGGCCTCTCTTTCATGCAGGCAATCGCAGAGTTGAGTGAGCTGCGCTCGGCCAACAAGGGTCTGGTGAAGGAGAACGTGGAAGTCAACTTTAAGCTCGAACGGGCAGAGGAGAAGATTGTGGGTGTGGGGACGGATCAGGGTTCAATAATGATAATAATCTTGTCTAAATAATGATAATGCCTTTTTTGAATTAGCTGTTTTTTGCAGTCTGTCTTCACTTCGGTTGCTCCGGGAATCCTCAGGCACAGCTGTTGCATTTTATCGGTAAAACAGAGTAGGTAAAACAGAATACTGCAGGCCCTGGCATCCAAGCCACAGAGGAAACATGGCTGGCCCTTGCGCCCCTGGCATCCTGCCCTTGTGGGCTTCGTTTTTACGCTGGAAAGATGCATTAGGTGGTGCGCATTGCTTGCATGTGCATGGCGCACATATGGCATACCCAGACAAGGGCTTTTCAAGGCAAGCCCTAGTAGATCACCCATCTCTGGACTCGTCCTTTGCGCATCCCAGGCTTTCAATATTTTCTACAATCATGGCCATTGGCTTGGCGGTTGTCCACTGCGACTCCCACCCTCCTTGCCCGTGCATGCACTACATCAATACCACGTCCTTTGAACAAAATCGCACGTTTTTCTTTCTTTTGAGTGTGGGTGCACTGACCCTCCTTGCCGGGTTTCCACAGGTTGCCGCCCGACCCGAGCTCGTCTCCGCAGCAATTCATTCTGAATTATATTCATTTTCGACTTAGCTATTCGATCAACAGCTGGTTTTGTTTTATCAATCTTTACTTTTCCCAGCACTTTCCCTACTATATCCCCACAGGCCGCCGCCCGATCCGAGCTTGTCTCCGCCATCAAGCGGTATGCCGGTGAAATCGCGGACCTCAAGTGGCGGTTGGCTGAGAAGGACGCGCAGATGATGGGCGGATTCGGCTCGCCTGCACGCCTGGACAACAGGGACGATGACCTTGGGCTGCCTCGCGTCAATGTGAGTGGCAACTGAGTGCAGGAAGGCACAGGGCAGGAACAGATGGGCACACAGTTATCATGCGCCAGAGGAAGCTGCAAGCCGGAGCAGACCGGGATCGCCGGTACCCGGTCCATGCAAAGAAGGAAAGTAAAGAAAAGTGGACGTCGGTTAGCGTGATCAAGGACGCCGAGCAACAAGTGCCAAACCACCATGTGGGGGCGTCCATCCCACCCAATCAGAGCTATCCGATACCTCCCACCTCCGGAAATTGAACCCGCAACCTCAACCAGTGGCTGCTGGCGTTAGGGTCCTCACCTAACTTGACTCTGATCTCGGGTGTGAAAAGAAGGAAAGTGCGTAATGCAGGCGGCATAATCAATTTGTCTACACTGCTGCTGGATGCTGCTGCACTGCCCAGAATGCCTCCCGGGGATGACAGGAAAGGACAACTGTAGTTGTGAGCCTGCGAAAGCAATGGAACACCTGCACATTGCAGTGTTGTGAGCTCTTCCTGCAATGCTAAAGATGCTTTGAGTTCGTCCCATGCACTACACCCTAGGCTGTTTGCGATCATTCTGTTTGTGCCTTGTCCATTCCGCAGCCTGCAGCGTTCGCCCACATCAAGAGTGCCACCGGCGCCGGCAACCACCCGCCGCGCTCGCCCCAGCACCCTCCTCGCGCGGGCAGTGCTGACCCGTCACCAGCACCCCCGCCCAAACCACAGCCACGGGCCCTATCAGCAGGCTCACCGCTTGGCGTGGCCGGGACGGGGAATTCGGCGCCACCAGAAACCTCACCTGTGGCCAGCGATTCTGCAGGCAGTGGGTTGCAAGGCAAGGGGAGTGCGGAGACGGCTGGCGGGGCACGCTCGAGCAAGCAGGCCTGGCCCTTGGGAGAGGTGAGTGAGGGAGGGAGGAAGGGAGGGAGCCTTTTTCCATTTCTGTCCGACGAATAGAAGATGGCTCAGGCATCCGTACACCTCATCAGGTGAGGGGCACACAGCAATCGACACAACACAATGGTGTACATCGATGCTTAAACCATCTTCTATTCCACTTGCAGGACGATTGTAGACACAAGTACAGACACAAGTACAAAGACAGAAGTACAGACACAAGTACAAAGACACTCACTCACTCGGTCACACGTTTAGCGATGATCTGCATGCTTTGCCTTGGATGGTTGTGTTTAGGTGTTGCTTGGTTTAGGCTGAGAAGTGCAACCCTGCCTGAGGTCCCTGACACCTGGTTGATTACTTGGTGCAGTGCAACTACATCAAGTCTGCACAACTGCCGGAGCTGACAAGTCGCTCCAGTGCATCCAGTAGCCATCATCAATTGATGCTGGGTCTGCCTCGTTTCCTCATTGTTGCAGGAATCTACTGACAGCAACCAACACAGATTGAGCTCCCCATCCATCCAGGCCTTACCTCCAGCAAATCCATCACAGGGCTCGGCCCAGCAATCGTCAAGCCCACGAACTTCCCAGCCCAAACACAGCAGCTCACTTGAGCAACGGCGTAGCAGCAAACAGCTCGGCGAACCAGGTGTCATGCAGCGTCCCTCTGCTGGTCGAGTACAGCTGCAGTCCGATAGGCCCTCCGCGGATGTGGGCGCTAACGGGCCACTCAGGAACAGCGGGCGACTGGCCTGATGGCCCATGCGATTCTGATGAGCGCCTGTGCTCGATTTATGCGAGCATTGTATTGACGTAGTATGGCAAACGGCAGTTGCACTGCAAAAGAGCAAAGGCACGGCTTATTTGGTGCAACGGCTGCATCAGTGCGCTTTGCATCATGCCATGCAATGCATGGTCCCCCAAGTATCCTTGGACAAGGATGTGCCGGGCAATTATACGAGAAATATGAAATACGGGCGTCTGCCTAACATTCATGCCATAATCAACTGCACACAGCTTCACAAGAGGGTTTTCACTTGGTCATTGGGAGTCTTGCTGTGTGCTGAGATGATGCTACAGCCAGCTGAGATGATGCTTGTATCACGAACACTTCAGTTGAGCTGTTAATGTCAGGGTCGGTGTGTAATGCACACTTTGTGAGCATTAGGAGTGTCGGTCAAGCGACAAGGACTTCTGTCTCAGCGTCCAGGAGTGTGGGTCAACATCACACACGAGAGGAGGAGGGAATAGGACTAGGATGGTCAAGGGCATCCCAAGTGCTCTGCGTGTGGTACCAGGCCACGCACCAGGGGTGTGCTTCATCTATGAGTTGCCACCCTTGGTTCAGGATCAACGGCTGCATGGCCCTTACTGAACTCCAAGATGAAGAATTAAACTGCAGGATGTGCAGCCCTGTGGCATGTGCTTTGCCGCAAGCGTGTTGCATTGGTTGCCGCATTGCAACGGTACGTCTAGCCGGTGGTTTGTTTTTCTTTCATTCGTATGTCACTAATACGCAAAGGTCGCTTCAGTCTGTCAGTTCTGGGACAATGTGTGGGAACGCTATTGGAACCCAGGTCTGAAGGCAGAGTCGCACAGGACAGGTGACACCCACTACCGCTGGTTTCAGTGCAAGAAACAGTATTGTCCCAGAACTGGCAAACATCGTTTTTTACATGCTGCGTGCAAGAGCCTTGCGAGTTTGATGATTGCGTTTTCTTGGTGATTGGACCGCCATGTGTTGGGACGCACAGACAGACTGTCAAATTGCTGGCATGCGACTGAATACCGTTGAGCGCGGCGTTGGACCTGTTTTGTTGTATTACAGGCACAGGTGGTAACCACAGCTTTTCGGCTCCAGGTATCCTAACACCCTTCAGCCTAGGCTACACGTTATACACATCACGCAAGGAAGAAGGGCACATGGTATCGTATGGAGCGCCCTGTGTGTCGTTCAAGGTTGGTGGTGGCCAGCACTCTGTCCAAACTATCTACCCCGTTTCGTGAGTTCTCCACCAGCCGTATCGTTTTCCTCCTGGCATACTCACGTGTATGGCAGTAGCTTTGCAGGCCCTCGGGTCCTTCTCTGCCGTTCCTGCTTCTCGTACAGTGCTGGCGCCTGATCGACTCCCTCCGTCAGCTGGCCTGGCCGCAGCCAGCTGCACACTCCACCCATCCACTTCCGCCTGTGCGTCCCGCGACAGCTTTTGGTGCGGTCCGCACCTACACTGCCCTGCTGACACAGAACACTGTGCGCGATTTCATCATCTCGCATGGCTGCATGGGCTTGGGACACAGACCAACAGTACCACCGTCGCAGTCAAGCTGCCAAGGCGGCGCCAGTGCCTGTAACCCTTTTTTGCCAACGTATCACGTACCCAACGTATTGAACCCAGTACCACCGGTACAGATCTGCCACTGCCGTACTTGCTCTTCTTGTTGCTCTGCTCGCCAAAGTCAGAAGAACCCAGGCGTTAATAATCAGCTCGTGCTTAACTGTGCTACACATCCTCCCGTATGTCTTGCTTTCGCAGTGTGAGCGCCGGGCCACGTGCGACCGGGAATTTGAACCCTTATCCCAGTTGCCATTCGAGGAGAGTTACACCAGCTACGACTGCTCCAGCCTACAAAGGCGCCATGCAAGGCGCAGCGTTGTTTTGTCCCGTCTTATCGCGTTTGAGATTCCATCGGGCTTGATGGGAAGCGCGATTCCATCAATGCTGCTGGCCGTCTTGCTCCTTGCAAGTTTGACCGCTTTCACCGCGCATACGCTTCCAAAGGCTCTAGCAGTCGACTGGACCGACGCGGATGGCGCCATCAGCCGGCCTGGACGCAGCTTGCATGAAGAGCCAGCTGTAGAGAAGCCGGCAGATGACTGGAATGTGCATGACATGAAAATCTCATTGTACTGGGCTGATAATACAAGCTACTGGGTGCCCTGGGAAGAGCTATCTACCCAGACAAGTGGCAATGGCAGTTACTCGGAGTTCAAATCCAGAGTTCAGCCCATCAGGGACCCCCAGCTCATGCAGATGGTACAATGCGTCAACGACAAGCATCAGCCTGAGAAGAATCTCACATGGCACTTCATGATGAAAGACATGGGTTCAGTGAGGGTGGTTGGTGCATGGTGGGCCACCTACCCTCGCGAGAATCAGACATTGACGCTGGTGACAGCAAGCACATTCAATCGCCTGAACCAGGTGGGCCGATCCTCACACACCACATCTTAAGCAAGCACATGGCGATTGTATTTGCTGATATCACTAATGGCAGGCATGAGGTGACATGACAGGAGAAAGAGATGGCGTGGGCTACATGGGCATGCAGGAGGTGGCATGGCTGTTCGTCTAATACAGATGCTGTACACCGCATGGGTCCAAGTGCTGGGGTGCAGAAACATGATTGATGAGTCATGTAAAGGGAAATGATGCTGTGTTGGCCTTCTTGCAAGAACCTGTGTGCTGAAAGTCTGACGAACGCAGTGCACGCAAGTGCCAAGGTGCAGGAACCTCTTCGCTGAATGAGGCCAAGGGGAATGATGCCGTGTTAAGTTCATTCAGATAACATGCTCGGTCTCATTTGCAGGTTTGGGCTCAATGTCAGAGCTGGCCCGGTGCATATAGTGTAGCTCTGTACCAGCCTCTGCTACAGGAGCGGCCAGGCGCCCTCACAGACAGCAACAAAGCGATCCTCAGGGATGCAATCTTTCAGGTGTGAAGTGTCTGACTGAACAGCCTTGTGGCAGCAATCACAGCACAAGGTGTCAGGTGTCTTGAGGCAATCAAATTGGCAAACAGGGTGAAGCAACAGTCTCATCAGGCTTACGCTGCAATCTGGGGTTGCTGTGGCAATCTATGGGTCGCATCTGCCCCTGGCCAAGCATGTCGGCTTTGCATGTACCACATGCAAGCACAGTTTGCATGGCCTTTCTTTTGCAGGTATTCCATTTTCTGGTTGTTGCTGAGTGCAGCTATGACCAGCTTCTACGCCTGGCTTTGCATGTGCCGCATGCCAGCACAGATGCACAGATGTTGTGCATGTGACACATTCACACAGTTGCCTGGGGCCTTTCTTGTGCAGGTGTTCAATTTCATTTCCGAGATGAAGCAGCTTCCAAACGCCTGTAAGCCGGACATCCTAGTCCTCTATGAAGTGTTCACAGAGCCGTATGCGAAGCTGCTGCTCCCGGTCAACATCCTGAGAAACTTAGCCAGGCTGCAGGTAAGGGCAGGACTGCTGACACTGACAGGGAAGTGCAGGTGCCAGGTGCATACCCTACTGGTGTGCAACTGCTGTCGGGTTCCATGCACACCATTCCATGCACACATGCCGGGTTCCACGTGATTCCATGCACACATGGCCGGTTCCATGTGAATCCATGCACACATGCCGGGTTCCACGCGATTCCATGCACACATGTTGGGTTCCATGTGATTCCATGCACACATGCCGGATTCCATGTGATTCCATGCACACATGCGGGTCCATGTGAATCCATGCACCCATGCGGGTCCATGTGAATCCATGCACGCATGCCGGGTTCCACGCGATTCCATGCACACATGTTGGGTTCCATGTGATTCCATGCACACATGCCGGGTTCCATGTGATTCCATGCACACATGCGGGTCCATGTGAATCCATGCACACATGCCGGGTTCCATTTGATTCCATGCACACATGCCGGGTTCCATGTGATTCAGTTTGCAAACCTAAGGCAGTTGGCTTCCAGCTCTTACTGCCAGTCAACAGTCAACCATATCAGGACTACCATATGGCTCAATGCACCCCGCTTATATAGTACTGCCTATTAAGTGTTGCTACTCCTGCTAACAGCCAGCCCAAGCCTTCTTGGCGGAGGGCCAGGTTGCAAGTAACTTGCTTGGTATGTTGCTCCTGCTTTGCATCAGCGGGAAAAAAAGGACTTGTGCACTGTTACCACTGCTGGTTGCAGTTGCTCTATTTTGTCTGCTTGTTAGTTACGTGTTGGCATGCTGTGTCCCTGGTATGGCACACACGCATGTACAAATCAGCTGATGCTAACACGCTGATGCCGACACAGGCCCGCACGCCGCTGGTTGCCCTGCTTGATGTGGATCTGGTGGTGAGCCACAGCCTCTACGAACGCATGGGCAAGCCAGCCGTGGCGGAGAGCATGATTTCGCAGGTGGGTCCAACACCACTCGTGTGTAGCAAGCAAAACATGCAGGAACGTTCATCGCCCCTTGGTGCTTATGATGCTGAAAACACTCGGGACGACTGCGTGGAGTTGTGACTGCCTGTGAACTTTGTTGCAGCCTCCATTGCAAGGCCAGCGTTTGATGACAGGAGCAAGAGTGGATGACTCATAGCCTATCAATGCCATGGGCACGCTGAGCAGATTGGACTGTCTTTGCATGTCTTGCAGGCACGTACGAACAAAACAGTCTTCATCATTCCTGCGTTTGAAGTCAATAAGGGCGGGCCAGACAGCGCAGGATGGGCGGACGTGCTGGCACTGGCAACAAAGGTCTGTACACGATGCAGGGCTGGTCTCCGTCAAGATTCATAGCAACATGATCCAGACCTCGCATCTCAACGCACGTGACATGGGCCAGAGTAACCAGACCAGACATGCAGTGCACCTCTCAGCACTCACCAACCTTCTGGCAGCGGCCTCTGCACAGCACAAAGCTCGCTGTTTGATATGCCATGTGCCGCAAAATCTCTTGAATTCATGTAGCTTATCATACCAAGCTTATTATGTAGCAGATCAGTTACTTGTTAGCGTGTAGCTTATCAGTGTTGCAGTGGATGTGTGGTCCAGGCCCGAGCCTGCCCTGGTGCTACACCCCGCAGGAGGCAATGTCCAAGTCCCTCAAAAACGCAGTGACCATACCTTTTGACCTCATTCGCTCCTATGACGGACACAAGCTAACGAACTTCAAGCACTGGATGAAAACAGACTTGGATTACCGGGTGGAGTACGAGGATGGGTGGGTCAACAGCCTGCGTGTTGGGCTGGTTCGATCTCCTGACTGGCTGTTGGATCACTGCCTTGTTGACACTTAGTCTTGAGCCGATGTGTCTTGGTACAACCGAGCCTTTGGTTTGCTCTAAGCAGCAAGGGGAGCACACAACTACCCTCAATCCAAAAGAGGTCATCCAAGCTGCTAAAGAACAAGGAAAGGAAGTGCACAGACAGCTACCCTCAACCTGAGTGTGGTAATCCAAGCTTTGCCTGTGGTGGTTGGTGCAGCTGCGAGCCCTGGGTGCTGGGCGACCGGTTCGACCTGCCCTGGTATGACCCCCGCTACCGCGGCTACGGCTACAACAAAATCCAGCACCTGGCGGTCATGGGAGCGGACAAGTTCCAGTTCGTCGTCATGCATGATGCCTACTGCGTGCACAGGTGCGCTGGCTAAACTGAGACTCAAGACTTAAAAGCAGATAGCTTTCCTGAGCAAGCCATACTTTCATTGTAGGAAGGGCAGAGGAATGTGGGAGGCCTACTGTGCACCATGTGCACATGTGCGCTGATGCTCAATCGTCACTTTTGTCTTCCTTGAAATGTACTGCTGCCAACTGATCAGTTGTATAGATTACAAGGAGGGAGTGCACAACATGCAGCACGTCCACGCAAATGGACCAATCTTACACTGCAGAAAATCAGACTTCTGCGGCGAACATTGCATCCGCTGCTACAGCCTAGTAAAGGGGTTTTCAGCCGGGTCAGCAAGGGGTGCTGAGTTCCTTGTGGCTATCACCCCATAGAGCACCTTCCTAAGCGGCCCACTAGCAAGGACAATGAAATCAGCTCTAACAATGACGGGTAGTGATAGCGAGTTCCAATCATGCAAGCGGCCATGTTGACGTTATTTCGTGACCCATCAAAGGGCATGCCGCAAAGGCACTCGAGTGTTACGCTCATTGTGACATCTCTTGACACGATTACATCTCTTGAGATTGATTACCATCATCATGTCTTTTGTGTGTACAGGTGTGCGGATCCTACACCGGCTGTTGCCTTGTTTGACATGTGCTGCTGTTCATGGTTTGACTAGGCTGGGCTTGCTGATCACTGCTACGGATCATGGTGAGTGTTGCTTTGAATGGAATGCGTCTGCAGGGCGCACAAGAAGTCTGAAGTCAGTGCTGCGTTCTCCGACTCTGCCCTGTTAAGGGCAGTGCATGGCGACCTACACAGCCAGAACAAGGTGTGGGGCTGGGCAAGGGTGGAGCTCAAAGGCTGCCGCCATAAGCTGCTGGACGAGGCTTTCATATGATTACATTTGGTTGGATCGTTCAATCCCGTGCGCCCAAGTAATGCAGATTTCGCCAGCTGGTTGGAAGTTTTGCAAACTGGTCTTGCAAAGCCGACATGGGATTGATTTCTCAGCTCATTGTTTGAAAGCTTACAATGATTTCAGGTATGCGCATCTGATAAGAAGCATTGAGCATGCCGCAGCAGAAATAGAGCCGGTACAAAACAAGACCAGCTGCACGGGGGCTGCGGCCCTGATAAGAGGATCAGGGTGATTGATTCAAGCAGCGTTCAAAAATGCAACGCTCAGGGCTCCGGCTACACCATCAGTCAGGTATGTCCATTTTGAAATCATGAATGTTGGTCCTTGCCCCCGCATGCAGGGTATGTTCACGAGCCAGATGGCCCAGATTAAGGCCGTTGGGACCTTCAAAGCAGTTCTTTCAGAGCCTTCTGCCAACTGCAAGTCTATCATGCCCTGGTGGAAGGACTGAGTAAGGAGGAGAGAGAGGAGCAAATTGGATGAGAGCGAGAGATTAAGTTATTGCAGCGCACTTCTGTAGCCAATTGATTCCTGTTTTGTTTCACGTGACTACATTCAGAGCGATTACAGTCCGTTCTTGATTGTCACGACTTCTGAAGAACTATCGCCCGCACATCAGCGGCCCACTGTCATGTGAGGCTCGATAAGCTTCTCCAAATCCATGCTGTATTTATTGCACGTCTTGCTGTTGTTGCTTAATGGCTAAACCCAAACGGCTGCCTCGGGCTTCCGATCACTTGTACGCGTGCCTCGACCGAACCGCCCAGGCTGCTAATCAACTTCAGAGTTATCTGGCGATGTTAACGCCTTACTTCCGGCTTGCCTGCCAGCAAGTGGCGCCACTGCCGGACACTCGGAATGTGGATTTTGCGTTGAGGTACCAGTCAGTTGCAGTCCACCACTGATGCCGATACGAACGTGACAAAGGCTGTCCTCTTTTCATGACCTGTGCCCTTGCAATCAGCCATTTCTCCGCGACCACAGGCAGATGCGGTCTTACATGCAGGCTGCGTGGACCTTATCAGAGGTTGCGCCGGTGCAATTGTCGTGAAATCTGTATCGGAGCGAAGTCAAAGGTCGTTGCTAGGGTTGAACCTGACTCGACATGCTGCCAATTGTTTGCCCTGCTGATGGGCTTGCCCTCCTTTGCGCCATATATGCGAGAGTTTTGGCGACCGGAATCGCAAATGGTGACCTAGGTGGCCCGGGCACAGTCTGTCTGGGCGCATATGAAGACTCAGTTTGGCACCCTCTGCACTGTTTGCAAAAAGCTCAGACAAAGACAATGGAAAGACCTCAAGGAGTGGTTTGCGCTTGGAATGACCGAAATCAATAGCCCCTGTGGCCCGGCGTTTGGAGAGCAGCCGTTTCTGCTTGCATGAAAGGGCACTCTTCATCCAGGGCCTCTCAGCCAGCCGCAAGCGACGGTGACCACGCAGAGAGGCCGCTATTGACCCATACAGGACCCTCAGAGGCTGCATACCTGCCCGAGAAATTGTAACGTCTGAATCTGTAAACTGCAGCCGTTTTCCAACCGGTTGGGCGGCAGCACGGGGTATTTCCACCCCCCAGGGGGCAAGGCTGAGGGTCCTTAGGCCACGAAGGGGCTTCGTCCTTGCGTTTTGGGCATCGTTGGTCGGCCAAAGATTGGGCTTGGCTATGACGCTTGAATTGCATGCTGCGGCCTGAACTTTGTGTGGGCCATGGGTTCCGTGGTGCATCGGTGAACAGTACACAACAAATGCCCAGGATAATGCTTGGGTAGACTGTACAGAATGCCTGATACAACGCTTGGGTGGACTGTATAACATGCTTGTGACAATGCTTGGGTGGACTCAATTCTCAAGCTGCATTTTCTCAAGGTGTAGAGGCTTTCGAAATGAATGTGCGAAACTGCAATGGTGCAATCACAAGATACTTGCTCGGATTTTCAAGAAACCCCCGGTTAGGGTTTAGCTTGTCGGCAAGCTTTCCTTCAATCGTGACGCTCGCCAGGTCAGTTAGCCGTGCTGTCTTGCTCCCATTCATGGCCACTTTTAACGCCTAACGCGCCCTGGACTCCAACAAACCCTCGCTCGGCCCATCTCAAGGTGAGGCACTGTGCAGTGACGATGCTGTTTTTTCAGTTTCCGGCAAGGCTTTAGACGTACAAGAGGAGAGTTGCACAGGCCGTCATGTGCAGCACATCTGACGGGTGTGCTCGTCAAGGTTGCGCATGCAGAGTTGCCGCATGCAGAACACATTCGCAGGACTGGCTGGTACATGCTTTTCTCATCCTGCTGCAGGGATGGAGGCCTTGAACAAGCTCACAAAGGGCGCCACGGCGCGCCAGCAAAGTTGAGGTGGTGACAGGACGAGTTTGAACGCGATTCTGTATACGTTTGTGCATGGGGACGGGCCACGTGCGCTTGTTGCCTTCAGGTATTGGGACGCCTTCATGCGTCTGATCGCAACATGAACCAGTTGCTCACTTATTCACAGGTACTTGGTGAGAACACTCACAACCATGACAGTCTCCAGGACAGTCATCTCAGCAATCATCTTTCTTACAAATGATATGCTGAGACATTTACAACCATTACAATCTCCAGGACAATTATCACCACTTCATTCACAACCATCACAACGTCAGAA
>QAXH01002523.1:0-10546 GCA_004335635.1 Chloromonas sp. AAM2 | reverse complement strand
CTGGAAGGCCGGTCTCCCCGATCCAACGGCTCGAGTGTGTGTGCTGACGTGCCTGACGCCCGCACGCTTCTTCCCGTGGGCACCACCTCTCACGGTTCTGCAAGCAGTGGCAGCAGCACTACACCAATGCAGGCGGCTGCAGTTGCAGCACAGGCCGCAGTCATTGCAGCACAGAGCACCGGTGTTCGGCCCGCAGGCACAACTCGAAGCTCGGCTTTCTCCGGCTTCAACCCATTCGCCAGCGGGTCAGGCACACCCTCTCTTCCTGGTATTGTCCCTGGTGGCTCCACCCCTAAGCTCTCCTCCTCCCCGGTGCAACCTCGCCACCGCGCACCACCCACAGCCGCCGGTGCACCCCGACCAGCGGCGCCCCGCCACACCCAGGCGCCATCACCTTTCCTGCATGCTCCCAGTCTAGGTTTCAGCCGCAGCAACAGCGGACAAGTCCCTAGGGTGCTGAGCAACGCAGCAGCAGGCTTTGTGGCTGTGCCTGACAATCAGCATGCCGGCACCCAGCAGCAACCCACAAATGCCAACGGTGTGGGCCACCACACCACACCCCAGCACACACAGCCATCCCCTTTGGGCCCCAATGTCAGTCAGCAGACAGTGTTGCCACAGCAGCAGCAGCAGCAGCAGCAACATCACCAGCAACAGCAACAGCAGGCACAGCGTACAGGCTCCAATGCAGCAGCTTCAGCTGCTGCTGCACAATCGACACGCACAGGCGGCCCAGCCGGAGGCACAGGCAATGGCGGTGGGCCGGGTCCTGCCGGTGTGAATGGAGCGGGAGTGCCGGGGCTGCAAGGTCTGGACGACACGTTCTGGACCATTCCATTCAGCGTGCTGCGGGAAACGCTGACGGAGCAGCTGGGGAGCGGGAGCTTTGGAACCGTGTGGCGCGGGAGATAGTGAGTGCAACTGCAGCACAGGCGCGAGGGCCACCTTCAGCGCGCTCACGTGCATGCAGCTACTTGGCAGCATCATTGCGGTCTAAGCAGCACCTGTAGCGACTGCTGCCCATTTCCTTGTGTGTTGATTTGTCTGTTGCTGCCCCTTGAACAGCAACTGGCTCAGCACGCTTTGGATGACATGTTCATACATGTGCTTGAGCATGGTACAGAGCACTGCCTTGTGCCTTGGCCCCCCCACACACTGACAACTGTTCCACTTCAAGAACACGGCATTGCGTTGACATTGAGCATTGCCCATACTGTGGAACGCTCGCATACAGCTGCTCCATCACCAAGTAAGAGTCTCTTACCTTGTGTGCCCTGGTCTCGCAGCATCAACGGCGACGTGGCCATCAAGGTCGTCAACATCGACCGGGACGCCCTCCTAGACGAGCAGGCGCTGGCCCGCTTCCGGCGCGAGGTGGACTTTCAGCGGCGCCTCTCGCACCATCCCAACATCGTGCGCTTCATAGGCGCATGCTGCGAGTATGAGCGCAGGCAGGAGCATGGGCTGCTGGCAATCGTCATGGAGTACTGCATGCTGGGAAACCTGTTCAAGATGGTCTCCAAGGTGAGTGGGCATCCTGCATCAGAGCCTGCCACTGCTTATCCGCTGTTAAGCTTGGCAATGCCAGCATGGAACTGAGTTGTGCGTCACGTGCTATTCACGCAAGGCTTTGCTGCTGTTGTGTTGTCAGGCCGCAAGCTTCAGAATGTCGTCGGCAGGATGCGCGCATGGACTGCACTGATTGGCCCTGTAGCAGCCTGCGTATGCCAACCGACTTTCCTTCTTTCATTTGCTCCTGGCTCTGACATGAAGACATAAACAGTGTGGTGCGTGTGTTGTGTCTGTCAGGCGCGTCAGGTGGGCCGCAAGCTCCTTGAGCCGGGCGCCTCAGTGCCGCACGTGCGCACGGCCCACCCAAACGCCTACGCCTTCTGGTCGTCATGGGAGACTAGGCTGCAGGTGGCGGCGGGGGCGGCGGCAGGTGAGAGGCACGGCTGGTGATGGTGGGTGTGTGCGCCTCGTGATTGTTCATGATCATTACATGACTGTAGCAAACAGGTGGTGGTAGTGTGTGGTTGTGTGGGTGCGTGTGTACATCTGTACTGCCGTCCAGGTGATGTGCGACAGACACAGCGTACCGCTGGACGGGTATGGCTGATCTATTCCACAGTGTGACATGTTGTCTGCAAAGGCGCAATTCTGCACAGGCAACACTGGGCACAAAATTTGGTCAGGGACTCTGCATTGTGAATGGAAAAAACAACAGTCCTGTTGGTGCCCTGTGCCGTGCGCAGGCGTCCAGTTCATGCACCATCACAGCGTCGTGCACCGCGACCTCACCAGCAACAACCTGGTGAGATGGACAACAGGGCGGGTGTGAGCGAGGGGGGCGACAGAACACGCTGGTGGCAAGCAAGAAAAGCGTTGTAAAGGTGGTCCAGGTTGCATATGCATTAACGACACAGGCTGAATGTTGTGTTTAGCTGGAGGCCATGGCCCACCTGGTTATATCTGGGTGCCTTTTTAGATTGGCTATGCATAATCTGTGCACGTACCAGCACACGGATTACCTGTGTGCATTGAATGGCCAGTGCATACCACATACCAGAGCAGGGCATGGTCACTAGGGTTGTGCCATGCCATAGAAAATGTCTGTTCTACGGCAGAATTGTTAGAATTGATCAGTGAACTCAAGTGCCAGTGCATGATACTCACCGCTGCTCCTATTGCCGCTGCCAGGTGCTTGACCGGGCGGTGAGCAGCGCTAGGGGCGGAACCAAATGGGTGGCCAAGGTGAGCAGCCAGCTGAGTGTGCACTGTCGGGGCGTCAACACCGTGTGGGTGTGATGTAAATACATCAGGGATTGCCTTGCTCATTGCTGGCAGCGTGCAGATGAGGTTGCACCATGGGCTGGTCAGGACCGCATGGAACATCTTGCTGATTGCATTTTTAAGGTTTTCTCAAATATTGCAAGCTAGGCGCTGAAATGATACAAATTGCAGCCATGGCATTTTGTTAAGCTCGTGGTTGAGCCAGACAAGTTGACATGTTGGCACCAGCAGTGGAACGAGCACTCAAGCAGCAGCAGCCCTGTGCATACGGTTGGCCAACATCGTCCGCCTGCCGATCCCTGTGTGCAGGTGTGCGACTTCAACCTGAGCCGTGTGCTCCCCAACGCCCAGCAGCGGCTGGTGAGCTCGGGCCGCATGTACAGCCCCCTGTGGGCCTCGCCCGAACTGCTGGGGGGAAGAGCGTTCGGAAAGGAAGCAGACGTGTACAGGTGCGAGGGGGGCCGCATTACGGGTGCAAGTTATGAGTAATGAGTCATTGCCATCGACCAGTACAGTGGAGGAGTATGAGCTATGGAATATGGAACTCAGGCTGGTGGCCATGTGGGTGCTGCCGTGCCAGGGCACGCACACACGTCATATCCAATGCAAGTTTGTGCCCTGTCTCCTGGAAAGGCATACGCGTCTGGAGCTCAGGTGTCTTGATGCCCATTCCGGCCAACAATGGCGTTGCATTGGTGCTGTCCTGCTGCTCTTTGCTCGCAGTTTCGGCATCATCCTGTGGGAGATCCTGACCCTCAACGTGCCCTACGGCAACCTGTACACGAACAACGTGCCGTACGCGGAAATAGACCCGGTGCAGACAAACATGCTCATCACCAACGTATCCTTCCAGGTGCCCATTGGGTTGCGGCCCGAGCTGCCGCAGCATGCAGCGCAGCTAGCAGGCCCGCCCCTGCTGCCCGACACGGCTGCGGCTGAAGCTCTCTACTCTCAGTTGGTTGATCTGATCAGTCGCTGCTGGGATGTGGACCCAGGGCTCAGGCCAGAGATGGCTGAAGTGGCCAATGTGCTGAACCGGGCCTTGGAGACCATTCAGCGCGGCAGGAGTGCGCATGCCAGTGCGGTTGCGGCTGCAGCCACTGCCACGACTGCAGGGCAATAAGCCCAGGGAAATGCTAAGGGTAGCTCGGTGGCACGTGGTGGGTGATGGCTTGCGTGCATCTTTGCCCAGATACAGCAAGTTTAACCCTGAATAATCTCAGCCGTAGAGATGTGACGTATCAATTGGAGTGCTAGGACGTTAAATGAACGCATGACCGCCTGTGCTGCAGTATGCAATTGCGAGACTGTGGGCTGACCTTACATCAGGCTAGCCGAAACCGCATAGCAGTGTGTAAAGGGGATTCAGAGAGCCCACCTGCCCCACATCCACCGGTATGTGGTGACGAAAGGTGATTGGCCGGTCCCCTTGAAGCACATTCACCAGCCTGGACTCGCGCATTGCCGAGGTTCCAGGGGCCGCATCTCGCAAAGCGTCACTACTTCTTTTTAGCGGACCGGCCCAGCAACCGGCAACCGGGCTCCAGAGGTGTAGCTGTGGCTCACTCAGGCATGGCTGGGTGGACAAGAACTGTTGCCAACTCAGGGCTGCCCTGTCGTGTCTCGTACTCATGCATGTGCATCAACATGCCTAGAGGACCGTTTTGCTGTCACACACCGCACCCTGAACCTAGGGTTTTGGATTTCCTATGACTGAGCATCTGGCGATTTTGATGAAGATAGCCCTGTGTGTTGACGTTGTGCACTAGACATGTGCAACAGAAGTGATACCACACTCAGGTGTTGTATGTTAAGCCATCAAACCCGTTGAATTTCCTTCCGACTTGTTCACGATCAGTTCACAATCAGTTGTTGTGAGCTCCAGTGGTTGTGAGCTCCTGCTTGATGTACTTTCATGACAGCAGCCCAATTGGCGTAGTTTCGCGTGTTTTGCGAGGCCTGTCCATGGCCGTTGGTCCTGCCTGGCCAGACATGCCAGTTACCACGTGGGATAGCCCATGGCACAAGCCATGCCCTGCAATGCAGCACACTGTCGTACAACGCTGGGTCATTTCTATGGCTGTAAGTCGTTTGCTATGGTCTTGCAGTGGCGTTGACAATGCAGGCGCCCTTACATCAGCCTAGCCGAGACCGCATAGCACTGTGTAACGTGGACTCAGAGGGCCCACCTGTCCTACATCCACTGATATGCAGTGACAAAGTGTCTGGCCGGTCCGACGGCGCCCTTTCTGCATGGCCCTGCACGTTTCCAAGGCCATTTAGCGGTGTGCTTACGACAGCTGTTGCTCTGAACATCAGCCTAGCCGAAACCGCATAGCCCCGACGTGAGAGATCCTTGCAGGCGTTCATGTAGCTTTGAAGGATGAATGTATTTTGCTCCACAGTGCATAGAACTTCGCTCTTGTCTGCACACAGCAGAATTGTGTGTGTAGCGCAAAAGCATCCATGCCAACATCACTGAGTGCTGCCCATGCCCATAACCAGTACTGAGTGCTGTTCGCGTACATGCAATTTCTGCAAAGGAGGCAGGCGGCCTTTCCGGAAAAGAGGCGCAGTCTCAACTAGGGGCTGCAGACCTGGGTGCGGTCTCCGAGAAGCACTGTGACACAGGCATGCAGAACAGCTAGTCGGCAGCCTTACCAGGCAAGTCCAGCTGAACAGCTAGTCCAAAGATGCTCGGTGGTTTACGCCTGGGATCCGTTGTACCACACATGCCAAGCTGGCATTTGGCCGTTGCGAAAAAGTGCAAAACCGCAATTATGTGACGTGGAATGCCAGCTGGCAGTGAGCTCGGGACAACACAATTCTCGCACCCACGCATCGGCTCCGATACCTGCCAGAATGATCAAGGCAAAAAGATGCGCTCGCTTCCACGATGTCGCCCCAGGTCGCCTGCTGCCCCATTTCACGAGCGCAAAACGCGCAAGGGCGATGCAAACACCCCGCGTGTGCAGAGCTTCAGACGCAAATGTAACCCTGGCTGCACTGGAAGAGTGTGAAAGGCGGGCGGTTCTGGTTCCGCTCGTGGCCTTTGCCATGTCATTGGCTCTGCCATCCCCTTCAGATGCCGCGACCGTGGTCAATCCTGTCGACGTTGTCACAGCTGTGCTCGAGAAAGCGAGCACGGGAAAGGTCGATGATACCGTGCAGGCCCAGGTACGTCTTGCTAAGTGTCATCACATGCGCTAGTATTACACCAGCCTAGCCGAAACCGCACAGCACGTGTGAAGGGGACTCAGAGGGCCCACCGGGACTCAATGAGTTGACCATCATTTGATGATAAATTGTACAGGTGATGAGTATGTTCAGTTTGATCCAGGACTTTTGTTTGAACATGCCAGGCGATGGCAAGGTTGTCTAAGATTTCGACTTTGAAAGTCTAGTTGCTTGATGAGGCCTGATTGCGTTCTCAACTTGTTGCTGTCAGGCACTCAGCGAGTTTTAGTTACATCAGCCTAGCCGGGATCGCATAGCACTGTGTAAAGGGGATTCCGAGAGCCTGGCTTGCACTGTTTCAAATGTTTACGTCTTGCGATGGCCCTTCACAAGAGCTTATTCTTGGCCATTTGAAGCAAATCATGTGAATGCCACCGTGCCTGTTGTTTAGGATGCCAAACCAGGCCATGCCCCTGACTGGTTCTATCAAACTCGTTAGCTTGCCAACACCTTCGTCTTGCATTGCAGTCCAAGAATGTCGTTTGGAAGCTCCCCGTCTCCTTCCCAGGCGATCCTCTGGGAGGTGCGTGTTGTGATCGTGAATAAAATCCGTTCATCTGATGCAAGTCTATTCAGCCAGAGCTGGCCTATCCCACTATAGGATTGCAGTTTCTTAACCCAGCCTTAGCATGCCGTTACATGCCTCATGTAGCCATGCCTGCAGGGCTTGAATCCACAACAACAGACACTAAACTACTAAACTGGCATAGTGGGCTTTGAAACTCACCAGGTTGTCTGTACTGCTGTAGGTGAATTCAAGGGCCGTTACGGCGTGATGACCTACCTGACCCGGCAAGGGAAACTGATGCAGAACATCAAGCTGGCCGACCTCAAAGTCACGCCGGGCGACGGCAGGGACCAGGTCGTGGCTCAATTCAGGTGTGCCGGATATGTGTAATTTGGACTTGGCTGCTTTCAGTTTGGTTGCCACTGGGCCCTTTGAACTTCGGAGCTGGCGCATTCGCAGAGTAAAGGGTATGTAGAGGGGATGGTTGCATATCAACGCCATTCCACACTGCACAATCCACCGCAGCATTTCAGAAGGCATGGCAACGCCCTGCACCCCTGGCACATCTGACAAGCAATGTATTGCATTGTTGTACAAGAGCCAGCACGGTACACTGCAGTTTTGTTCCGGTCCTCATCTCTGCCTTGTCTGTTGTATCTTGTAGGATGAGCGGTACTGTCGCCAACGGCGCGCGCTTCAGCACCAGCGTGACCCAGGCGAGTGCACACGTGACAGGGTGCGGGGACAGCCATGGCTGACACGTGACTCTTGCAGCTCCGTCGCTGGGTCGGCGGGGTTTCCAACACAAGGCTGATATGGTCTTGTGCCTTGGCTTCCAGTGGCATACCATGACAGTGTATCTAACTGCGATTAGGGTCAGGGCAAGGGTTAGGGCCAGGCCGACTGTCGGATGTCTACCAGGCATTACCTGATCTCGGGCATTCAATCATTGAATGGCTGTGATCTGACTGCGCAGGTGTGGCGTGTGGACCCGGACGGCGCCATCGCCTCCATGAAAGCCTACTGTAAGCGGCTCAACAGGCACCGTGGGGAATAGTCTTGCTGAGTGAGGTGGAAAACGTTCTGTCCAGTCTTTGATATACTGCAGCGTGCAGTCCAGGGCAAGCCATGGTCGCCAGGTCAGCTGCGGATGCAAAACCAGGTCATGTCAGGCTGCGTTCTGCAGCAGGAGAAGCCAGGCAGGTCATGTGCGTTCTGAACACCTCCGCCCAGCCGTTACACACAGCTTGTCATGGCTGCCTGCAGACGATACCGCTTCTTATGCCAAGGCATCTGGCAAGGCGGTTGCCGCCTGAACACACTGACACCGGTCCACCTGACGCGAAGAGGCCGGACGCACAGCACATCAGCTTCTTGGGCTGCCAGACTGCTGCTCTGGCCGCACACCTCTGCAAGTTACATGGTAAACAAAGTGCATGTGAACGGCATTGCCATAGAAGTGATGGCAGCTATGGCGGAGCTCTGGCTCGCAGCGGTGTACAGGACTCAACCGGTTGAGCGAGGCTACAGTGCCCAGCAGCTGATTTCACTTCAATGAGATTGTGATTTTTGGACGCGTCGGTAGCGATCAACGTGACGTCATCTGAATGCCCAGGTCATTGGTGCAGAGGATGCACGGACGGTCGTTTCACCCGTGCCAATTCATGTGCACGTGTTGTGAAGCTACACGACAAGTTGACATCGTCCCAGGCTAGATCGATACAATTGCCTCTTTCTGATGGAGTAGCAGAACACTGCCAGGTACTTACATCAGCCTAGCCGAAACCGCATAGCACTGTGCAAAGGGGATTCAGAGAGCCCACCTGCCCTGCACATCCACCGGTATATGCAGCGACAGAGTGATTGGCCGGTCCCCTCGAAGCACATTCATTCATTCCTGCTTTTATTGCTGGTTGTTTTCTCGGATGGGTCTATCTTTGTCCGGGAGCCAGCACGGTATACGAATTGCGTTGAAACCTCAACTGAGTCCGGCTAACAGATGCTTGTATTTGCAAATCAAGGTGCAGCTCAGCCTCAAGTCCACAAGGTGGTACGTGCATGGATGTATACTCGATTTGAAGACCTGCTCAAGAAGGGGTTGTGCAGTGCCAGGGCATGGTCAAAGTTTTGATCTTGACTGTACTTTTGCAGTGAATATGATAAAAGCAAGCGCTATGGAAGCAGTGCTATGTTTCACCCGGCACCCCGGCTCTGGCGGGACATTCTGAGTGCAAGTTTGACGGGACGATATTCTTGAGACCATATTGCTGCACATCCAAACCTTTAGCGTGAAGGGAAGTTGTGGCCGTAATGGTGATTCTGTATATTATCAAAGTGGCATTGCCAGTTGACCCATAGCAAATGTGATGTCAATGCAACTGGTGAAGTTGATACCCTGCCAGTTAAACCCAGTTGTCTGCAGCACGAGGCTGACCCAAGCTGGGTGACCACTGAACTAGGCTGATGTAAAGTAGTGAGGAGTAATGACCAGCACGATAGCTGGCAACTGCTGTAACTGTGAACTTGGAATTGATTTTGTGACGTTATACCAGTGGATGCAGGACAGGCGGGCCCTTTGAATCCCTTTTACCCAGTGCTATGCGGTTTTGGCAAGGCTGACGTAATATTCATACTACACGACCTGGCAGCATGGCAGGGCATTCATCTCCTACAGGCAATCGCCTGGCAACTAGACCGGCTAATCTCCAAAGTTTAACGGGGTGTCATGTGACTTCATGTATTGTGTTATTTCAAGCCAACGTAACTGATGAAGTTTGTTATTGACGAGCAGAGGGTTTTCTTACAGTACATTGGAGGCATGCATCAAGTCTACTGGGACCGTGCAAATGCAATTTCCGATGTGGAGACCCCGATAATGACCCTGCATGCGTTGGAGCCAACGTACTTACATCAGCCTAGCCGAAACCGCATAGTACTGTGTAAAGGGGATTCAGAGAGCGCACCTGCCCTGCACATCCACCGGTATATGCAGCGACAGAGTGATTGGCCGGTCCCCTCGAAGCACATTCACCCGCCTGGCCTTGCGCATCGCCGAGTTCCAGGGGCCGCACCTCGCAAAGCGTCACTACTTGAAAGGATGCAGAAGAAATTGATGACGAAAACATGCGGCCGCCAAGCCAGAGGGTTNNNNCACAAGGTCATACAGTAGGTCACACACAGTTGCCATGGTTTCTCACAGTTCTCGTTCTCCGCCATTGTACAAAGCGCAACGTCAACTCAACTCATAGTCATAGTCCTAGACATCAAAATTCTGCGTACTACGCACATAGTGTGTGAACCATTTTTGGTCCATCAGATGTTATATCAGCCTTCACAGCATATTCATACACAGTTGTCACCAACACAGTTGGTTAGTTGGCATATTCATACACAGTTGTCACCAAAAGCTGCGTCGTAGGAATAGAGCCACAGCCTCTGCACATTTTGAACAACAACAATCATGAGGCGTGACAAGGCGGTCAAACAGTTATTACAGCGGGTTTCTCGACGTGGTTCTCAATGAATGTGCCAACCTCATCCCAAACCCAGAAACCTTCTGCCAATGGCTACATTCTGAAACTGTGAAAGAGCCATTTTCATTCTCGGGTCAGCTGATCAGTTCATCAATGATTCATGCCCAGTCTTGCAGTTTGGCCTCCTGACCCTACACGTGGATGATGTTCTCTCAGACGGAGTGTAGGTCTGCAAGGTCTGCATTTTTACTGCTCATAGACCTGTTATGAGTTGATTACGATGCAGTCCAGGCTGTGCTAGGCTGGGATGTAACCTAACTGCCTGGCGAAAACCTGTACAAAACGGTTCGGGTGGGAAATTGTCCTCCGTTCGCCCGCACTCTAGTATGGCCGAAAAGCTTGATTATTCCGAGTAGAGTGGTTGAGATCGCTATACAATCTTTTCAGCGGACCGGCCCAGCAACCGGCAACCTCGGAGTGTCGCTGGGACTTGCCTGAGGTTCCAGTATGCATGTCAACATCACAGCCCATGGGC